>VWZW01000904.1:641593-698772 GCA_013397115.1 Edolisoma coerulescens | reverse complement strand
GGCTGGTGCCGCGGGAGGGGCCCGCCTCCTATTGTGGCGGCGGCGGCGGGCGGAAGAGAGGCGCCCTTCGCTTTGGCGCGGGCGGCGCGCGGCCAAGGCGGGAGAGCGCGGGGGGTCCCGCGCCCGGACCTCGCTGTGCAGGAGCGGGGCCGGGACCCGCATCTTACGCCTGTTTGGGAAAGATTCGGCTGCGATGGAAAAGCGCCAAACTCGTTTCTGGATACGAGATCGTCACTTGGGTTTGGGGTACAGATCTGGAAATGCCACTTTGTCTTGATTTCCCTTTTTCTTTTCTGGTCCCTCCTGCTTACCCATTCGTTTTCACTTTCAACACTGATCCCTGAATTTAGATAGAGATTCCACATTCCTGCATTTGGAGGCAGAAATTGGCTTCCTGGAGAAACTGACTCTGTGTGCCACCCGGTTTCAAGTGTTTTAAATAAATAGCACAAGAAAAGGAGAACACAGGTATGAAGAGGTGAATATTCATAATTTTTAAAAGTCAGAATTTGTTTTTTATTAAATAAATTGCAACATCATTTTCTTCATCCAGCTCCACAGCTAAATGTCAGCTAAAATGTTTTCCCTGAAGCAGTTTAAATGAAACCAGGAGCTCCATGAGATGTGGAGGCTCTTCAGTTACATGGGATGCAGAATGGCCTGGACTGGTCGCTGTCACCTGAGCGCATTCTCAGGGACAATAAGTTACATGGCCCAGCACTGCATTGTGCTTGGCTGGAGAAGAGGCAGGTAGAGCAGGAGAGCAGCACAACTATATAATGGTACTATGTTAAATTTACTGCTGTGAATTTGGAAGAAAAACAAAAGTACTCCCCTCCAGCACCACCTCTGACACTGTAAATTCAAATCAATTATTCATTTTAGCAGGTCAATGTCAAAGTCACAAATTTGGCTCTGAGCTCTCCTCAGCTGGGAAGTTATCAGAAATGGCCAGCAGAGACATTAGGCTTGTGGTTTTTCTTGGTCCTGTTTAGGACATCAGGCTGGTGCAGACACCCACCCAGATGTTCTGTGCGACTTTCTGTGCTAAATATGCATCCCAATATACAAACCTAAATACACATCTCCATCCCAGGAGACCGAGCACCACAAAACCTCATTCCAGTAGGCAGCCTGGACAAGCACAAACACGCTCTTGCTCTGTCCCACGAAGCTGGTACCAGAGGCAGGAGTACCAGGCATCTCTCAAAAGGCTTACAAGTGTCCATGTAACACCCTATTATCTCCTGCCACCTCTACAGCTGCTGGGAGAGTTGGCAGAGAGCTAGAGCAACACCCTACCCATCCCACCCAAACTCATTTACCCTCCCACCCCAATAAAGAACCCCAAAGCCACCACAAGCCCTGGGCCAAGGGCTGTCATGATGCAACAGCTGTGCTATCTCTGCAGTCCAGCTCCTGTTCTCAGAAGCCCATGGCAGGGCATCAAAGCCCTGTCCTGAGGACGATGGCTCTGCAAGGAGAGAAAAGCGCCAGGGAGAGCACAGAGAAGGTCTGTGAGGAAGCATGTTGCAACTCTGTGCTGCTGAAGCTGCCACGACGTGGTATTTAGAAATGAGTGTCCGTGCTGAATTTTCCGATTACAGCAGTTTAACCCAACTGCATTTGTTCCTCCTTCATGTACATCCTTCTCCATGATGCAACTGCGTTTTGAGACCGGCATTTTCACGGCAGCTTCTATGGCAGAGCCAGGTTGAAGGCAGTAGTCTGCTGCCTTGCTCTGAAGTGCTCAGCATCATACCAGGGATGTCAGCTAGCTCCTGCCCTCTCTTTGGGTGTGTGAAAGAATGCTCTGCCCTTATGGCTTCTGGCCACTAGTTCTGACTACTGTGTGTTTAAAAAAAAAACCAGCCTCAGACTTGTATTGGTTTCTCGCCTTCTTTGTTTTCAGGAATTCAGACACTCAGAAAGGTGGAAGTGAGAGCAGCCTGAGGCATCTGGGTGTGGGCTGTTGTGTAACCACCCTGTTCCCACAGGTGCCCCCAGGCCCCCACGCTGGGGTCTCAGCACCCAGCTCCACCCAGGCCCTGACATTCTCATCAGCTGCACGTGGAGATCAGCAACAGCCTCTGTCCCAGCCACTGCTGTCGTGGTACCCTCAGTGCCAGCATGGCAAAGCCCCGTCCCACCAGGCACAGCTTACAGCCCCCAGGCCTCACATCCCCATCACGCGTCTGCTTCCTCAGGATGGCTACTGCCATGGCTCTCAGCTCACCGACCTGCTGGTAACGCTCAGGTTCTCCTTACTCAGAGGATTGGTTTTCTTCCATTCTAATGAAGACTGCCTGCAGAACAGATAGAGAGGTTGCTGACTGCCAGGTTGCTGACTGCTTCCCACCACTGCAGCAACTGGTCTGATGAAAGTCAGTGAGGAGAACTGACTTATCACTAGCTGAGGACTCTGTGTTTCCTGATGGTTTTCTCCTGATTTGTTTTCATGGTCTCATCCAGCCACATTCATCCATGCCAAATCCTAAAATCCTCACCCACTGCTCAGTCTGGAAGGGTTGATATTTGTATAGAGCACCATGCTCGAGGGCCCCTGCTTTGGTCTGAGTTCCACAGGCAGCACAAAAGGAATCTAAGAACTCCAAATACAAGCTGAGGCTGGGTAGGTGAGCAGGAGAGGCCATCAGCCAACACCTCCAAGATGGTAAGCGGTGGTCTCGATGGCCTCCACTTTCTCCAGCAGGTTTGGAGGTAGGCCTCAGCATTTCCTCACCCAGCTGTGCTGAGGAGAAGAATGCTCCACATTCCTCCAGAACCGATCTGAACCATAAGGACTCAGACGAAAACTTCCAAAATCTGAATGATTTCCCCCAATAGCTGTCTACCTGTTTAGAGGTGGTCGCCTTCCACTTACTCCAGGATTTACAACTGCAGAAACTGAACTGCAGGGCCAAGGCACTTCAACAGGCTGTTTCACTGAGAAATCTAGAGCAGAACAAAACAAGTCTTCATTAGCATGATTCTGGCTGGGTATCACATTTGCCAGTGCAGCCCATTCATTTGCAGCACCATCATTAGCCACCTGCTTACCTGACAATCAGCCTCTTCGAAGATACCAAGCTGTTGGAAAGCAAAGCCCTCACAGGGTTAACATCCCCAGTGTCTTGAATTTTTTTTAAATTCTTGCCTATTCAAGGTCCTTACTCAACATTTACAACTCTCAGGACAAAGTCTGCAGATAATATATGACCACATATGGTGTTTTAATGGTGTAATTGGACATGTTTCTTTGCTGTTCATGAAACTGGGCACAGTGCTGCAGACATAGTCCCACAAGTGCCAGACAGATGATGCAGCATTAAAAGACTTTCAAGAGCTGGAAATATTAAGCTTTCCAAGCAGGTGTGCTTGCTGGCCATCGGCAGTCAGTGATATACAAGAGCAGCACTGATTCTGGTGCCTTCCTCGGGATCTCTGAGCACACTGTGGAGCTGGAGTAGCAAGGCCCAACACTGCATCCATACCTATGCTCAAGAAGGTTGTCACTTTTCCTGGCTGGCAGCACCACCTCCTTGTTTCCTGCAGCAGCAGAAGGCAATGGCTCCAGCCTTTTGGCCCACCACTGACTTGCCTCAAGCAGGTTTTGGTCTCAGCTCCTGGGCTCTGGTCATGGGGAATGTGGCTGATCTCTTGCCACACATGGAAAACTATAAGCCCTGCTCTAGCAGCCTGTCAGTTACAACAGAGCAGTGAACTTTCCTGAGGGTTGCATTCCTCAGCACTTACTCATCCAAAACTGCCTGTTGGAGGATGCAGCCCCAGGTCCTTCATTTCTGGGCAGGCCTGTGTTGTTTATGTTGAGCAGGGCTGTTGCACAGCAGCATTTCTGGGACATCTCCTCATTGCTACCTTATACACACAGTGGTCTGAGCCACCCTTTCCCTCCTGGGTGGACAAGAAGACAAACTTGCCATCTTAGCAAGGCAGACAGGAGCCCCCTGTACTTCCAAATTGTTCCAAAGAAAACCAGCTTCAAACCATGAAAGTCAATAACTGAGGAGACAAAAGGACTTCAAATAATTTTTCTTACCTGGGTCAGCAGTGGGCAGTTTGGTTATCACCCAAACCCAACTCACCTGTGGGGAACTCATATGTATTCCCCATCCCTGCTCTGTCTTCTTCCAATCACCCTTTCTTCCCCAGCAGAGACTTTTTTTCCCCCCTGGAAAATGCAGATTGTCTTCAAAGTGGATACCTCCTACTACCAGACTTCCTGGTGTATGTTGGTATTCCTAACCTAAGAAACCACCTAGTCAAGACTGTCATGAAAAGACTGAGAAAGGATGCTGCCTCCCACCTTTGGGACAGCACAACATTTTAACCCTGTTCTGCTCCAGATGCCCACGACATTTGTACTCATCCAGCAGGGCAGAGGAAACAGGGAGATTTATCACTGCACATTTTTCTGGTGGCATCTGCCAGACACTTCCCTGCAGAGCATGAAAAGGTTCAGTATTTGTCAGGAATCAATTACAATTTTGCCAAAGAAGAGACTGGGAAAAGCCATCTCCTTCCATGCCCTCTCCTGTTGTTCTGCCATGACAATTTCATTGTGGGGTCTGGCAGTGACCCCATGGTGATAGGAGAGGGTGCAAGGGACTGTTTACCTGATCAGTCCCTGTGCACAAACAGGCAGCAGTAGAAAAGATCCCAAATACATCCAAGTAAGTGAAAGATGAGCTAGGAATATGCCTATATGTGAAGGCAGTAATTGACTCTGGGAATGGTAACCAGGGGAAAAAAAGAGAGAAAATGGAAATTAAAAAACTAGAGAGAGGCAGGTGCCCACAGCACTTAGGGGACCATGAAAACACAGAAAATTTGGTTTATGTTGCACTTGCATTCAAAGGGATAACCACAGGTAGATAAATTGATGCAGGTTGGATATTAAATGAGACAGAGGCCTGTATGGGAATGTAATGGGGTATAAGGGGTGACAAAAACAAAGATTGTCATCCATTATCCTTTTAGCAGTACAGTCAGGCTGATAAAAAAAAATCCCTTGCTTTATAAGGGCACATTTGATTCACTGCTTTGTGACACTGAGAGGATTAAAACTGGCTAACTGATAGATTTTAGAAAGTCACTGTAGGGGCATGTCATTACCAGCTCAATGTCCCGAGGTGCCTGCAAAGTTTTATGTGGTAGATGTGGTGAGCAGTGAATGAGTGTAAAAGTAACCTGTCCTTGGTATTAATGAACATAAATGCAGGATCATGCACTAGGGAAGAAAACTGAAGATCACATTTATGAAATGCTGGACCAGCCCTGCAGAGAGGGGCTCCTGGGTGATGATTCATGGCTCCTTCAGCAGCTTCCCAGGCTAACCCATGGTCAAGGGAGCAAACCAGATCCTCTGCTCCATCAGCAGAGGGATTGCAGCTGGGGGTGTGACTGCTTCCCTCCTGCACTGTGTGGGACAGGATCCACGGGGCAGCACCAGCAGGGCTCAGCTCAAGATTCAGCCACCCAAAGGCAGGTGTCTGCTCATGGGTGGGGTGTGCAGGCACTGAGGATACCTGAGACATTCTAAAGCATCCTGCCTGACCTCACTGAGCCCTAGAGGCCTTTCAGATCTCCTGTGCCACTCCTGCTAGCCACACATCTAGGCCTCCCGGAGCCTCTCAAAAGGCACAAATATCCATATTTAGGCAACCGAGTCAAGCCGTCCAATATGAGTTGTCTGGATGTCTAAATGCGTTGTCATTATCTCAAACCAAACCCACTCCCTGTGCCCAGTCCCATCAGCAAAGGGTGGAAAGGGTGTTGACAATGTGGGAGCCGTTCAGAAGACAGCTCCAGGGCACACCAGAGGATTACAAACCTGCCCTGGAGCAGGAGGAAGCTGTCCTGTTCACTGCTGTGAGGGCAAGCTGGGGAGCAGTCAGGTAACCACCCCAACCAAGCATGGCTGTAATCAGCCAGTGGGGACAAAAGGCTTAAGATCTTACAGCTTTGAACAGTCACCAGAACATGGGGTTCAGAGAGAAGGTATTTCCCACCAGGGGTAATTATGCATCGAAAAGCTTTCCTGGGCACATGGCAGGCAGATTCCTCAATTCCCAGTCATGATTTCAAGATTTCACATGATAGTTTTATTCAGGCACATTATGTTCTAGTCAGCAGTTACTGTCAAGTCTTGCTGAGCACAAAAGGATTAGGATATATTATTTTATTAGTCCTTTTGTCTGGCATCCATCAAGATGCTCTTTCATTGCACAGCAAGCTCAAGGGCACGCCAGGAGCTTCTCCTCAGCTATGACTGTTGGCACACACGGCTGAAGAAAGGGGGAAAAAAAGAATCTTCAAGATAAAGTTTTAACACCGAATACATCAATAAATAAATCAATCACTGATATTTTGTTGCAGCAAAACACTCTGGTCTCATGTAACTCCAGCAGGAAAAAAAACCACTATAAAACTGGAGACAACAGGTCTCTTACCAACAGAGCCCCACCTTACCTGCTCCACTACATATTGCCACATCTCGCTCTTGGGGCTTCAGTGACCTCTAGCATTTCCAGTGAAGCTGAGACACAAATAATTCCTTTAAAGGACATAGCATTTTCCATACTCCCTTCCTTTTAAAACCTTTAAACAGATCCACTCCCTCCTCCTTTCCCACACCAGCCCTTGGGGGAAAAGAGGCATTATTTTATTTTTTAACAGATACATTTCTGCAGCTGAATTACTACTGCTGTTTCCTTCCTAGCAGGAATTGGGAAAGCTTCCATTTTGTAACCATCCTAGATCAATCACAGATGGAGACAGCAAGGTATTGTATGACCGTTCTTTGCCTACACTGCACTGCAGAACTGCATTTCCATATACAATTTTCTACAAGAGTTGCCTTCCCTGTGACTGTCCCCATCTCTTCTTTATTTTTTTGTGTTAGCTTTAAGTTCCCATCTATCCCCTCTTCTCCAGTGCTGCCACATGAATTGCTCAGGACAAGGAAATTGGCACCCTCTTTCCACTGGGATCCTGCTCCCTCCCCACCCTGGCCCTGAAGCTCCTGTCTGAGCTTTCAGTACCAGCTTTCCTCAGCCACTTCCATTCTCATTTTCCACAATTGCCCCAGATCCAGAGCCCAGTTGTCCCAGCTCAGCACAGATTCCAGCTCAAAGCAGCTTTGGAAAGCAACAAGTACCCCATGCATGACACATCCCTTCCCTGGCCACAGTCCTGACACCCCAGCTACGCATCCCTTCCCATGAGACCTGATGTCTCCAGCTCTGTGCAGGGAGAACACAGGCACACCATAACCTGGGCATGAAGTGTTTCAAGGTCACTGTCCAGAAAAGGGATGAGACAGCTACACAGCTGCTGTCCTATCATCTCTCTGCAGAGCTCATGGATCCTCAGCTGCAAAGTTAATGAGCACAGGCACAGAGCTCAGAACAGCAAGGCTGAACAGGGGAGAGGAGAGAGGGTGCACAGGATCTGTGCTGTTTGGACTTTGTAAGCCAGTCCAACAAAGCTACAGTCCTTTTTGGCATTCTCTGGGCACTGCCTGAAGGGGAACGAGACTTCACACAGATTAGCAGACCAGACACGCACAAGGTGGGGAGCAGAAGAGACCAGAGCTCCTTTCCTTCTTCCTTCTGGTCTTCCTGAAATTCATGCACTCTGGTGCCATTTATTTTTTTTTTGAAATAACATTAAAATTGCCCAAGCTCCTGCCAGCAGCTGCCTTGCCCTGAGCAGAATACAGTCTCTCTATCCTGTGCTGGCAGTTATCAAAACACTTTGCAAAGGAAATACCAGAGGTGGAGATAAGCACTGGGTTAAATTCACCCCCCACTACATTCAGGTTTCCATTCTCCGTATCACCTCCTCCTCTTTCCACAGCTGATGGGCCAATAATCTTAAAACCCAGAGAAAGTTGTGCCACTGGAAGAAAGGAGCTTGCTAGCCAAGCTGAGCAGACTTCAGGCACATCACCTGGAAACAGGCACTATAGGGCTGCTTCCACAAAACACCTCCCAATACCCTGTAAATAATCTACAGCAATAACCTTAAAATCAGAGAAAGTTTTGCCATGGGAAGAAAGCAGAAGGAATTAAGGTCATCACTGTTTTCATAGGTGCCTGTCAGCACCAGGAATTAGTTAACCACCAAAAAATTATTGTTCGCACAGACATTTAAATGCTGAGAGGAATGATCATCAGATGAGACCCAAGAGCAGGCCTTTGTTGTCTCCCACAGCAGACTAGGGAAAATACACTTTAACTTCTGGCCAAGCATTTCCTGGTCCCACCGTTGCCAGGAGGAAAATGTGCCTTTTCCCAACGCCTTTTCCTCTCCATGCTCACACTGGTTTCTTACAGAAGCACTAATAAAAGGGGAAGATGTCAGGGATTGTGAGGAACATAGACCCACAACTGCTTCATTTTTCAAATCAGTCCGAGTGCAGCCACAAATCATGCAAAGTTTTGTTAAATAGAGAAGAAAGCTGTATTGAGCTTGCCTGGCAAGTACAGGAGGAGCAACCACGGGTCAGTAGTTTATTACCTCTCAGTGGGGCTAAGCTGGCTCTGCTCCCATTGACTATGGAGAGAGGTGAGCAGCTATCATCTGCTCTGATGAGGCTGAACAGAAATAGAGCAAAACCAGACATATTTACCAACAGGGCATTTATACAAGCACCTGATGATGTAAAGAGTAACCACCACCCTGCTGTCAAACCGAAAAAAAGCATTTGGCTACCTGCCTTGACCAAGGTCCAGGCCTCAAGGGGCACAGCACAGACACCGACACCTCCCTCCACAGCTCTTACTGAGCCTCCAGAGTCAGCTGCGGCTTTTGATTCTATTTCATGGTGTGAGCCTAGACTTCAGTGGGTGAAGTGCAGTCCCCCTGCAATCTACAGCTTGGCAAGTGGAGGTGAGAGCTGGGAACAAGGCATTGCTGACTTCCAGAGGTGGTGAGGTGAGATGTGAGAAAATGCTGCAGCACCGCCCCTCTCGCTATTAACTCCTCTGAGCCAGCTAAATTCAGGGCAGGGGCTAAAAGCAGCTAAAACCAGGCACACAGTGGTGCTCTGCTTGCACACAGCCTGTGCATGCAACACACCAAAACCCATGCTGGGAGCAGCAGGCAGGCTGCAAACCTCTGAGCTCTTTCTGAAGTGCCAGGCAATGGCATGTTCCGTGGGCTGGGAATTCTGTACCCAGCACAGAAGCAGCAGCCAGCCCCTCAGGGGCTCTGGCACAGTTCTCCAGTTGGCAAGGCTGAGGAGCAACCTTGCAAACTGAGTCTCATCCTCAATCTCCTGCCACTCCCCAGGCTGCAACAGGAGCATCCTCAGGGGTTACAAGAAGCACAGAGGAGAACAGCCTTCAAAACTGGGTGGCCACAGCCAAATCACTCAACAAAAGGAGTCAGCAGTGGTGTTAACTCCCAGGGGACCAGGACCTGGCAGGGAGGAAGAGTCATGCAAAAGGAAATGCTGCTGAACTGGTCAACCCTCTCTATCCCCTCTTTTGAGCTCCTGGATGTAATCCAGGCTGTGTGTCAGGGACAGTGCTGGGCAAGAGACATCCTGGGTGCCATCAGTCCTGCTGGTAAACAGTAGGTTTCCCAGACATGCACCACAGTCACTGTCAGGTTTTCATCCTCCCTCAGTGCCTGATATTGACTGAAGCAGTAGCACATTTCCACGTCCATCTGTGTTTTGAACTGTGTAGTGTCAGAGATGAAAGCACTGCTGGCTGCACGCCTGGGGTCTGCTCATAACTCCAAAAGGTGACACATTAGATGCTCGTGTCTGAGAGGTGCTCATAAAAATCACCATCTACTGAGTTAACAGAAAACAGTGACTTCTGTCACCAAAGTGTACAAACATTTCTCTGCTCTGTGTTATCTCCTTTTCACAGGCTCCCTTCAGTAACTTTTTATGAGCATATTTTCAGTCAGCTTTTCACTGTTAGCTCATGTCAGTTCAATTTCTTACAACATTGTACAACCAGTTAGGGCTGTTTTACATTTAGCATTGTAAGACAAAAAAAGACTCCTGACAGTTTGGGTTTAGCAGAAGAAAAAACATGGTGAAGTTGGGGGGTTTTGTTGGCTTTCTTGGACCTAAAGCCAAATTAGCCTCTAGGCAATGTGCTAGAAAAAAACCCATGTTTCTAATCCAGAAAAGCTTCCTGCTCTCTATTAAGCATTAAATGGCTGATTTATTCACCAGGGGGATGGTGGAGAATTTTTCACTCACAATCCTTTCAAGATGATTATTATTCTACTTAAAATGCCTTCCAATGTCTGCTTTTGAGTCTAATCCATGTTAAACAAGAGCTGCGAGAAAGCTTTCTCTGGTGAGCTAACAGAACCTTCGTTCCAAACTCAAATAACCTCTTTATGGGAAGCTCTTCTGGAAACAGCATAAAACAAACATTGGTGGAAAAAAAAGGAAAGAGAAGAAGAAATAATTTCTTCCTTCTTCTCAAATCAGACCTCTACTGCTACAGTTACCCTCCATGTTGTGAAAAGTCCTTCTTTGTGATCCCCGTTAGCTCAGACCATGGGCAAATCCCAATCCTACGTGCATTTATTAGCAGGCTCGGGTATTTAAGGGTTAAAAGGCTCACTTATGATAAGATGAAAATTAAGTACATTGATATTGCAAGAGAGCAACAGCTTGCTTAGAAATACCTGTAATGAGTAGTCAAAACTAACTGGAATAAGCCATCATACAACTATTTTAAAACATGAAACTTTTCCTTTATCCCATTTTTAAAATGAAACTCCATGAAAAGCAATTGAAATATTCAGTAAGATACCTGTCAATGCCAGCTTGTGTTTGTAATATAATGTAGATTCCTAAGATGGTTTGGTGTGATTAATATTATTTACAATAAAGTCTATGAAATAGCCACATCAGAAATTCATATAGAAATCTGAATATTACCCAAAAAACTTAAGAAAGGTAAATAAAAAATCAAAGGACTGAGAAGTTCTCATGTCTCACCAGGTGACATAAATTTAGCTCTGCTTTATAAAAAGTCATTGAATCCAACTTTAAAAAGGTCTTTGTTCCCCTTATGTCTTAAATGACAATTTAAGGATACACCTGTAAAAGCAGCACACTCTAAAAGTGATTGCATGACTCTTCCAGCTAATAAAACCAAGGTAACTCTGGTACAATATTAAAGCAGTCAGTGTTAATGGATTACAGGGTTTTAAGCAATCCTGCCGTAGAGGCATCCCAAGCACTGCAGGAACGTGGTGGTGTTGCCCTGCACCGACCTGCGGGTTTCGCTCCAGGACTTCTCCATCTCAGTGGGTGGCAGATCAGTCAGATCATGGCCTGTTTGGTTTGCTCGTGCCATGGAGAGCTAGAAACACTGCAAAAAGCAGGCAAAGACAGTGACTGAGGATGCTTCTCTTAGCCCCAGTGTCCAGCTGCGATGCTGGGGGAGGGCACTCCATGCCCGTGTCACCAGCGAGTGGCGCAGGGGTGAGAAGGCTCCTCTCAGATGGGTGCAGGAGGCACCAGCACTCGGACACACGGGGATGGACACAAGGGCACAGGAGGGCCTGGCGCTCGGCGTGTTCTGCCTGTACTTTGTGTGTGGTCTAGCACGGGGGTGCATCCCCCAAACACCAGCGTCGGGGCGTGGCCATTTCTCAGACCACGGGGTGGCCAGGAGCTGCACAACTTAAACCCTGTATTCAGTGGGCACAGCAGGACTCCCTCTGCTGGGTGCCGAGCTTAGGTACAAGGAGCACATACCTGAAAAAAAGAAAGATAAATTCAGTCACAGAGCAGGTTAACAGCAGAATGAAGAATAAAATCTGATCTTTCCACTCCAAGGCAGAGACCCACTGACAATGGTCCCCATTGTATGTTTTCCACAGACCCCAAGAGCCTTCATACTATTGCAACAGATCTTCAGAAATCAATTAAACCCACTGTCACAACAGGCTGAGGCTCAGACCTCTCAGATAAGCATCCTTTGGGGACACCTCATTTCAAAAGGGAACACAGAGACCTGCTGCATCCAACCCAACAGCTTCGGAATCACTGCCAACTGTTGAGCAAAGGCTCTTTATGATGCTGAGGACTGACTCAGCTAAAGGCAGCATGGCATTACACTGCCTTGTGGGAAATGAGCCACCACCAGCACAAAGGGAGTCCAGCACAAGGTTTTATAGCACACAATTTATTATTTCCATCCTTATTACACCAAGGTGTCAAACAAGATCCTGAAGATGCAACGGCAGCAGTTAGCATGCTAATGGCTACACTCATTTTCAGCACCCTACAAACTACTCAGGCTGGGAAAAAAATTGTGGCCTGCCTTGGCATTAGCACTTTGCAATTAAATCCTCACCTTTCCATCTCTTGCTTGGAGCACTGTCTTGCTAGAAATAGTGCAGCTATGCCTGGCATTCCACTTTTCTCACATCTTTATTATTCCAGCAGGCTGGGGCCACTTGGTTTGTAAGGGCCAGTGATTCATAAACCCTTGCTTTGCTCTATGGAAAGCCATTTCATGACAGCACAAAACCTTCACTGACACTGCTCTGTTATACACAGGCTCTGGAAGCTTTGCAGTTAAATCCATTAACCGTGTGCATTTAGAGGAGACACAATTACTCTGCCTGTAACTGCACCTCAGTGAGTGATCCTGCAGCACCACCGTGGACATTCACAAACAATCACCACTCTGGGCCTCCGTAAGGCACAATGGGATGTCTCTTCAGTCAGTTGTGCAGCACAAAGGAAAGTGAAGGCAGCCTCTTGCACAGCCTTTGTAACTGCAGTTGTAATAGAAAAAAAAAAATACAAACCCACACAAACCTTTTAATTAAATAAGTTACTTCAAAACCAAGACCTACCCACATTAGCAGGAGATTTAGCATTAAGTCCTCCTGGGGATGATGGAAGTGTTTATACTAGCCAACAAAGCATCTCCGTGCTGTCTGCTTTGCCCTTACAGAGAGGAGGTAACCACATCCACCTCAAGAGGGGCAGGAAAGCTTCATTAACTGATGGTTACACAGGTTACACAACACTTTCAGAGGGAAGCCACGTGGTTGCAGTTTCATTTTGTCATAATTAGGGTCACATACTACAGCAGTGTCTCCAGGACTTTAATACCCAATTTGTGTAAGGGGCACTTCACAAAACTCAGCAAAAAAAATCCCTTGCTATTAAGCAATCTGTTATTCCCATGGAAGTACACTCGTGTCTTACAGATGCCCTGACATGTTTCAGAAGAAGCAGGTAGTAGGCAAAAGTTTTACTTGCTCATGACTCAATGACATTAAACCAACTTGCTTTACCTAATGTTGTCCACATGTCTCTGATGCAAGGAGCACTATTTGCCCCACTGCTAAAAAAAAAATTAGAAAAAAAAAGTTTTGCCTTCATTGAAAACAAGCGTGGTTCAGGTGGCTATCTGAACACAAGGGTGGAGGAAAGGCAGATGAACTGGTGTCCTCTGGGCTAAACCCAACATATTTTTCAGGACAGGTGAACAGAGCTGCCAAAGCTGTGCTGTTCATTGTGAGACCTGAGCTGTGACTTTGCTGCAATGTGTTACTGACCCCAGGGCGAGGCACTGGTCTCTCCTGGGCCCAAGGCACCTGAGCAGATGTGACAATGAGCTTCCATATGGTCTGTTAATGAAGGTCACTAGAGGCCCTCAGCAGACACAGGTTTTGGTATCTCCTGGACAAAACCATGTTTCCATTTGATCGCTGTCAGATGGTATTTGAGTGCTAATACCTAAAAATACCTGAGGCACTTGACCTGCTTCTTCTGGGAACTTCACCCTGTGTTTTGAAAACATGCCCTGCTGAAGTGTTGCTGACATTTCATGACATCCTAGAGCTGGCTAAACAGGGACAAGAGGCCTAGAGGAAGAAAAGGAAAAATTTTTGCAGAGATGATGTCCAGGTGGTATTGTCCACGGATATTTAAAATCAAGGGCATAAAGGGTTATTTAAGGTAATTACTGGGGTCATGGTAATAAACAGTTCAGGCCTACAGAAAGTTAAGAGTAATGGCAGTAGAAACTCATGTGAGATTAAAGGAAATGACTACATCATGTGACAGATCCCATCGTTTTGTTTTAAATTATTTTTCTATGCAGACCATCTCTGCTCCCTGGGGTCTGCCCCCATAAAATACCCCCATCTCCCCAGTTCTGCTTGGGTTTTCATCTTCAGCCACACATAGGTGACAAATCTGCTAAGTCTGTAATTTACACACATGTATATCCAACTTTCCACCAGGTCCAGAGAAGATTCAGAGGGTCCATCCGTGAGTGTAAATAAGGCTGGGCAGGGCTTCTCTCCAACCAGGGGCCACCTGACACAGCCTGGCCACCTCTCTACAGCTCTGTTCTCTTCACACCAGTCTCCAGTCTGAGAGCTGAGGGTGTAAAGCTGACCTCCCCAGCACCTGTGGAGGCCAAGGAAAGGATGGACATTTTGAGAGAATAACAACTGATGGATCTGGTCACACAAAAAAGTATTGGGAGTAATCCTGAGCAAAGAACCTGAGCATTTCAGTAGCCTCTGTGGCAAAGGTGAAGAAGGCAGCATCACCACTGAGCTCAGCTGTTTCTCCTGACCAGGAGCGGGGCTGTGTGCTGTTCTCCCCCTGTGCAGACAGGCTGCATGCACATTAGCAAAAATACACCCTCGTCTCCAGGTGGAATTTGATTGCCCAAACAATCCCAGAGTTCGACTCGGTGATCCTCATTGGTCCCTTCCAACTTGGGAGGATTTTATGATTTATTCTTTGATTCTTATTCCAGTCGTGGGCTGGTGTCAGTGCTCTACTCAATCACAACAGTCATGACTCTTCTCAGAGAAGCTCAGCAACAGGACAAGAGGCAACAGCCACACACTGGAACAAGGGAAACGAGTTTTTACTGTGTGAATGTGGTCAGGCACTGGAGCTTCCCAGAGAGGATGTGGAGTCTCCGTCTTTGGAGATACTTAAAAGTGGACAAGACCCTGAGCAGCCCTATCTGGCTGGCCCTGCATTGAGCAGAGGGTTGGACTAGAGACCTTCCAGGGGTGACATCTCTAGGACATCTCAAATGGTTCTGTTTTCCCATGTGGAGATGCAGTTTGCTGGAGTCTCTGCTCCTCCATGAGCTGGAAAAGAAAAAATCTTCTCTGACAGCAGAACCAATTTTCCCGTCTCCATTCCTAGTGAAGCTACTCTGTGTTTGCAGATTTGCCTCTCAAAAGAGATGCAGTCACTGAGTTTACAATACCCAAACCCTTCAATCTGTGACCCATATTTCTGGGGAGTTCAAGGGAACAATCCTGTATCTCATCCTTCCTCTTTGTAATTCCCAGCAGCACAAAGGTGAAAGCAATGCATATTCCTGGGCTCCCCTACCTCAGGCCTGCCTTCTGGAAAAGCACGGCTTGACATTTTTAACTACACACTGAAAGGTACATTGTACTTAGCTACATGCTGTACAGGTGAACTTTTTTATAAAGGAAATGCTTTAAAAAACTTCGTTGCCATTAATCCCTTCAGATGTGGAATACCAAAAATTGTACAAGTTCTTTCAACTAGAAGAATGCAAAGGCTTCCTCTAAGGTAAAAGCACACATTTTTGCACATTAAAGACAGGGTAGATGAAAGCGTCTTCACGAGTGATGTTGACTCTACCCTTTGCAGATAAATCCCTGGGAAGTCCTGCCCTGCCCCTCCCTCAGACCACCCAGCTCTGGTCCCACCTCCACTCCATCCAGGAGATGGATATGCTCTATCACTGGCCGGCTTCAGAGATCTTTGTAACAAACCCTCCTTGTCTCTGGGGCTGCTTAGGAGACAAAGGTTTGCTAGGACCAGGACAGGTCATGCATACCATGGAGGCACGGGGCAGGATCCCAGTACAGCCATCAGGAAGTTATTCCATGGGCTGTGCCATAAAACCCAACACTACCCAAATGCATGTCTTTATCCCAGGTCATCTGTGAGGCATGGATGTAGCTCAAGCCTGAAGTGGGCTGAGGGCAGAGGGACTGCCAGCACAGCCCAGCTGTCAGGGGACAACCCTGCCAGCTCCCATAACTCAGATATGTGTCTGAATACCAGGTCAGTTTTATTACTTGCTGGTAAGGCATTAACCTCAGCTATTTTCTTCCTCTGTGCAAGTTAAACCAGTTTGATTGCATCTATATTTGGTGGTCCCTCTCTGTCAGGCTTCCCAGCACAATCAGGGCTTGGTCCTGGCTCCACAGAGCAGAGTATTTATTTAATAACAGGAGTCCCAGTTTGGTGGTGATGAAGGGTGTAGAGCTGGAGGTCAACCAACCTAACTAACAGTCTCTCAAGACACAGGAATTTACATTTGCCCTTGACCCCCTGTCACCTCTCTTGCACGGCTCCAGGCTCTCAGGCTGGAACAGAAAGCAAAGGTGCAGGTGTCAGAGAAGAGGTGTCCCTGGTCAGGGACATCTGCAATAGCTCAACTTGGCAAAGGGGACCAACAGCAATACCAGATGTCACGGCTGCCTTTTGCTCTCTGGACAAAGCATCACCAGGCTGCAGCACATCTGTGCTGGGCACACAGCTGGGGAAGTGCTGCTGTAGCCCCTTGCCTTCTTCCAGGCTGGGACAGCGCAAAAGCCACAGGAGAACCGGGTGCTGTCCAGGCAGCAAAGCAGTTTCTGCTATGCAAAGCCAGGCCTGTCACCTGCCTGCTTCCCAGCCTGCCTGCTGTCACCCCAGGCTTGGGCAGGTCTGCTGAGGTCCAAGCCCAGCAGCACCTGTAACTCTGCTGAAGTCTGGGATTTAGTGTCATAGCTGAAATCCCCTAGCCTACCAAACACTGGGAATGTCAGCCTGTCCGAGGTCAGCCAGTCTTCAGAAACTTCAACCCTGTCCTCACAGAAACTTCAACCCTGTCCTCACTGAGGATGAGAAACAATCTTCACAAAACTGGAACAAGAACAAAGTTTCTGCAGGAGGGGAAGGTTCATCTCTTGTTGATTAGCATCACACACCCGCAGGATCTCTGCAGAGCTCTCCTGCTTCCTTACGCTCTTGTATTTACCCAGCAGAGGCAGCCATCTCTAAGGGCCACCCACCAAGTCCCACGGCATATACCAGGACAGAGAGAGGAGAAGGATGTGACCGGGGAGCCTCAGCAGGGCGCAGCAGGGCTCTCTGCAGGACAGCAGCCCCCTGGGGATGGAGCAGGGGTGTGGAGTCCACACATATCCCTGTTTGGAGATATGCTGGGGTTGGGAGTCACGGTGGGAAAGGCTGGGGGGGAAGTCAGAATTGAAACAAGCAAGCTGGGACAAAGTCAAAGGGGCTGAGGGGAGCCAGGGGTGGCATTTTTGCTACTGATGATGAAAGAACACCATGCAGACTGCTTTGAGTAGTCCCCATTTTGGTAACTGCATCCATACTGTGGTCACTGACTGGAATTCGCAGCTTGAGTTGTAAGTCACTGGTGGGAACACAGCACTACCAGGTGGACACCAGCTCACCTGCATGGTGCTGTGTCTCACCTGCTGTGGAGCTTCGCCCCCACCGCTGCAGGTGACAGTGATTTTGGCCTTTTTCCTCATCTGGCCACAGTTTGAGACTCACAGAGGGACTCAAAGAAAGGGCTGTCTTATGAGCACGCAAGCTGCTCACACAGGACGTCCCGTCATCATACTCCAGCTGTGGCACAGCTGCCTCTCCGACGCTCGGGCAGGAGCCGGCTGCAGCTGCCGCTGGTGGCAGCGCTCCCATGGCCTGAGCCCTCCGTGCGCCCAAAGGAAAGACTGCAGGAAGACAGCGTGGGGAGAGACACGAAAAGGCAACTCTTTGCTGGGCTGGGTCTTTATTCCTGTGTTTTTGAACAAAGCAGAGCCCTTCCCTTGAAGTGTGGGAAGCAGGGAGAAAAGAAGTGTTTACTGGCAATGCTTAGGTTGCAGTAAAATCCAAGATGTGTTGAAAGGACACTCCTAAAAAATATGCTTTTATATTTAAACATCTGTTCTCAGCAGGTTTTTTGTGAATTAGATGAGTCAAACTCCAGCCTTGGGCCAAAGCCTAGCTCTATTAATTACACAGGGGCAACCTCCCTTCCTCCCTCCCTCCTCCAGCTGTGGTTTCCCCATGGCATCCTGGCCCCAAGCTGCTGAAGGATGGGTCTTCCTTCAGGGAATGGGTCTCCCCTGCTGTGAAGCACCCACCTTTCCAGCTCATCTCATTCGGGAAAGGTATGTTCAGTGTGAGGCAGCACCTTGAGGAGCAGCAGAGATGAAACAGGTTTAGGAACATTAACTCCTAATCATCACCTTCCAACTCAGCCACTTGGACCTTTCTTCTATGCATCTCAATGGCCTCTCTCTTGTAGTTATTTTTCTCTGGAGAACTCGTGGAGGCAAAGCCAATTTCCTCCTCCCACTCCCTCTTTGGGTCCCCAGGCAGACAACGCTGGCTCTGTGCTCTTTCTCGAGCCCAGCTTTTTCCATCCACTGAATTTCACAGCACATCAGGTCAGGACATGGCTCAGACCCACCAGACATAAGGTCTCTGCATCAAAGCAAATAGCTGAAGAACTGTCAACATTAGAAATAATTTTGCAGAAGATTTTGGGCCAGAACTGTAGAAAAACCCAAGTGAAGATGATATCCGGGAAAACGTTTGGAAAGCCAAGTGATGGTTGCTGGCTCTGCTTTGAGCGAGGTACACATTGCCTTTGCTACACACAGGTTAATGTTAGAAAGGCAGATTAATATATAAACGTGTTCACTGAAGGGTAACACTAATCCAGCAATTTGCAGTGGGGAAGATGAAGGTTTTCCTACTTGTTCCATAGAGACCAAATCTTAGTGTTTTCTTCTTAGAGCATCGCAAATGCTGTCTAAGCTAGTTTGAAATCTAAACAACCTTCTGATGGACATTCACTGGGCTGCTTCTAACAAATCCACAATAAAAATCTGTACCGAGATCTCCAGGCTCTCTCCAAACTTGCCATGGTGTCCTTATGGAGCAAGGCAGGAGTGTCCAGGTCCTGGCAGTGGTCAGCCAGCATCCGTGCCATTGTGGAGGACAGCCAGGAAGAGGCAGCATCTCCCCATGCTACATTCCAGGGAAGTGGGTACCCTGTGAGGGATGCCTGGAAAGCATGGAAGAAATCACCCTTTCAGTCAGCAAGCAAGAGGGAGAGATGCATTCTGATAGTATGTATTTTAACTTTGAATTTTAATCCTTTTTGTGGTTAATACAGGTGACCACAAAAAAAACCCTCATAGTTTTCCAGAACTGTTATGACAAGGGACTGTATCTATTTCTGTTGAAGACTTGCTGAAAACACACCAAGTATTAGGAAAGAAAACAAAATCTAAATACATGTGCTGTGATATTTATTGTTACAAGATCAGCTCCTTCAGTGAACTAACTGCAAATAGCCTAGAAAATTTCTGGTGGGAACAAAAGCCTGGAAAAACACAGCTCCCCAGGTTCTGTTTTGATTATTTTATCAGAGGGAGCCTGTTATTTTACCTAGCAAGGAAACTCCTCATGTGTTTGGCTCTCTGGTGCTCCCATCATGACTCCTGGTAGTGCTGCAGCTGCCCATCACACCTCGCCAGGGTGAACAGCAACACAGCCCAGCACAACACCCCTCCCAAATGCTGGTGCTGGGATCTTCTCGGGGTGTTTTCCCTGCCAGGGGAATGTGTCTGTGAGACACAGGATATGTTCTTCCATCCTCCCCATCCCCGCCTTGCACCAACACTGCCCAGTGCAAGGGCCGCGTTGGGCTGGGCTGGACTGGTCCTTGCACTGGCTACAGCCATGGAGATCTGTCCTGTGGCCAGAGGGTTGCTCCAGGGGTTGAAGACACCGAACAAAGACCTGAAGAAGCAAAAAGCTCAGGCTCTGCATCACAGAACAACAATTCCTTGGCTTTAACAGAGAACAAGTCTGAACTATGGGGTCTCACTTTGAGGTTAAGGTGAGGTGGAGGATAGGGTCTGTGAGATCACCCCGCAGCAACCATGGACTGAGGAGAAGGCGGGGAACAAAAAATGTCACTGGAGCTGGCTGCAATTTTTCACATGCCCTTTCTCTTCAGATGAAAGATTGTCAGGAGAGAAGAGTGACAGTCCTGCCTGTAGTCTGGGGATAGGATGAGATATGGCACGAGGTAGAGTCAGGTATGAGGTAACAGTATGGTTTAGTCTCATACTTGGGGAGTGAGCAATTTGAAGATAAGATCTGAAAGTCACATTTTGTCCTGGCAATTGCATGCCTCAACTCCACTTTGGCCTTTGCTCACAAAAGTCTAGTCAAATTCTACAGCAGGGTAAATCAGTGCTAGTGGCTTCAGTAGATTATGGTAATCTTAACAAAATCCCACATACCTCAAATAAATGTGATGCTTTAGACTCAGATGTTACTACGTGCAAGTATAAATGTGTGTGTATATGCATGAATGCATTTATCTCTCTATAATTAAATGTTTTATTAGAAGGCATGATTGAAGAGTGCTGTCTAACAGAGGGCATCTGCAGCATACATCCTTTTCTTTCCCAAAGCAGAGGCTAAGGGCGCCAGCACAGCAGGAGTCAGAAGAGGCCATCTACCATGTAACTCAAGCATCATTGTCCAGAAAAGTGCCTGGGCTCCCACAGGATTTGGGAGAAGCCAGGAGCCAGCACCACTGGCTCCCTAACACAGTGCTTTTGATGTGAAGGCTTCTGGCTCCTTACTGGTCTGGCTGGGTGCCATGCAAAATTGATCCACATGCCATATTTGGCACTTGCACTACACACTTCCACCCTTGCTCTTGATGATCAGCCAAGATATTATCCACTGGCCCTGCTGGGAAATGGTTTTAACAGCCACCAGGCCATCATGAATAGGAATTTGCCAATTTTCACTGATTTTTCTGAGCAGTCATGT
Organism: Edolisoma coerulescens; assembly: GCA_013397115.1. Lineage (NCBI taxonomy): Eukaryota > Metazoa > Chordata > Aves > Passeriformes > Campephagidae > Edolisoma > Edolisoma coerulescens. The sequence goes on along the minus strand of VWZW01000904.1, from coordinate 677,846 downwards.
ACTTATCAGGCCTTTAGCTTTTGGAAAATTTTCTCTTTAATTCTCAGCAGTCCTTTAGGAGCAGGAAAATATCACTGACTGGCCTCAGAGTCCTTCAGTGTCACTGAAGCATTTGAGGTCACTGCTGCTCAAACACTTTCCTGGCTCCAGCAGTGAGCTGCTTCAAAACACAAGGCGTTTGGCTCATTTTGACAGCTGGTTTATGGAGCCAGCATTGCTTCAAAGTGAATCCGAGGAACTGTCCTGGAATGAACTGTTTCCATGGGGGCAGCCAGGAAATGTTCCAGGAGGCTCCACTCCTTCAGAGACAGCCTGCAGGCATGGAGGAGGAGGAATTTGCTCACTTCTTGTTGAGAACAATTTTTGTCTCTGATGCTTGCAGAGCCTGTTCCCTTGGGACAGCTTGTTTGGGACTATTCAATCCCATATTGCGCTCCACCATCTCCTCCTCAGCAACCAGGCCTCATCACTTCTCATTTCTCCAAAACCTGCCTCAGATCCCAAACAACTTTGTGACTGCCCTGGCTCTGGACCCAGGGCTCTGCATGTGACACCACACCCCCACGCTCCCAGATGATCTCTTCTTCCAACAGAACATCCTTCTCAGTCACAGTTTGTGTGGGAAGGGACCTTTAAAGGGCATCTAGTTCAACTCCCTGCCATTCCACTAGACCCAGTCACTCAGAGCCCCATCCATCTGACCTTGAATGTTTCCAGGGATGGGGCATCTACCACCTCTCTGGGCAACCTGTGCCAGTGCTTCACCACTCTCATTGTAAAAAATCTCTTTACATCTAGTCTATGTCTGCCCTCTTTTAGTTTAAAACCTTACTCCTTGTCCTATCAATACATGCTCTGGTAAAAATGTCTGTCCCCATCTTTCTTATATGCCCCCATTGCTATGAGCTCATCTTTCTGGCAATGATCAGACCACTCGTTGCCTTCTCTCCTCCAGCCCCTCAATTACAAACTCCTGGGCTTTAGCTCAGTGGTTTAAGAAGAACCAGCAGAATGAACGTCTGGTAGAAGCAGTCATTGCAGTCAGTGCTGAGGGGCAGCAAGAGGAATTACACCTCTGTGCCTTCTGCCTTTATCAGCCTCTGGTTTGGAAGGAGGGGAGGGCAGAACAGGCAGGACACCAAGCAGCCACTGTACTCTGCTCTCCCTCCCTGGCAGGAATGACAGCCTTGCCTTTAAGATCTATAACTTTCCACTGTCCAACAACTGTGCAAATACTGTACTGCTGAAAGCAAAGAGCAGTCCAGGATGGTTGGGGGATCAGCTCCACAGGCTGTCGGGAGGCAGAGTGACTCCGTCTGTGGGCACGGGCTAAGGGGGTGTCTGGCTGGCTCATCCTTTGCACGGGGGCTTCCCTGAAACTCCAGGAACGTGGCCAGAACCGCCACTCAGTGCCACGAACCTGCCCCACAGGGCATCCCCCGGGCTGGGGTGTTCTCCAAAGGCCTCCAAGACCCGTCTGCGAGAGGTGTGCTTGAGTTCAGTAGCCCAGGAGTGCTGCTCCTGCTGCACGGGCCCCGAGGATGCCGATGTCCTCCCCCCAGCTCCGGGAGATGTGTGTAAGGATGCGGTGCTGCGGAGGCCCGAGCTAACGGGCTGGGCTGGAAAGTTTTGGAAGGGACAGGGGAGCGCGGCAGCCTGCCCAAACCCGCGATCGGNGCGCCGAGCCCCGGGCCCGCGGGAGCAGCGCGGAGGCGGCGGGAGGCGGCGGCGGGGCCCCGCTCCAGCAGACGGTAAGTGCCGGAACGGGACCCCCGACCCTCCGGCGGCGGCCCCGGGACACTCCGGCCCGGCCCGGCCCGGCCCGGCCCAGCCACCCGCCGCGGCCGTGGCTTCCTCCGCACATCAGCGGCGTTAAATTCTTCTGATCTTCGCTGCGAGCCCGGCTCGATGCTCGCTCTGCGTTTTCTCTTTGCGCTTTCAGTCTCCGGTGCAAGGGAAACGCGGTCCCGATAGGCGCCGTCCCGTTCTCCAGTCTCCCGGTGCTCCTGGAAGTTTCTTTTCCTGACTTGTGGAAATAGCTCGACTTTATAAAGCTCGGCTCCTGCTTTTCCCTGGGTCAGGCTTGTAAACAGAAGTTTAAAAATGTGAACATAAAGCTGCCCTTTAATGTTTGCAGTTCACTGCAACTGGAGTCTGGCTCTTCCTAAAGGCACATTTCAGTCTCTTTCAGTTTAACAAATAATGGATTTGCCTCCGAGGGAGTTGAGATTTATCTTTTGGGCTTTTTTTCCAATCCAAGAATAACAGCAGCATATGTCTCAGCTGGTGATAAGGCAAAAAATCACCGACATCTTTCATCTTAGCTTGGTTTTGGAAGTTGTGTGTTGGTTGTTAGATAAACACTGCTCTCCACAGATACACTGAAGTTGTCAGAATAAAGTAATAAATTTAAAAAATCGGAAGAAATATTTAGGACCCAGGAACATTCTGCCTTTCATGCCTCAGTTTTGCTCTTTGGAAGTGTATCATTTCCATCACTGAATTGCACATCCATGGGTTAAGGATTACTTTAATACAAAATAAATTTTCCATTAGGAAACTTGGCAGGGTTCCTTATGAGAACCCTTTATTTAGACAGGTTTTAAAGAAAAATCCCAAAGGAAGTAAGGTTTGGAAATGGAAGAAGAAAAAATTAGAGATCTTGTATTTACATATCTTTTCCTTGCTCTTTAAACTCCAAATCCTCCTGCAGAATGAACTGAGCTCACTCCAGCACTGCTTTCTCCTCTGAGGGACTCATTTATGAGGAATCCTCCTGACTTCTCCCATTTATCTTTACTTACAGTAATAGAGGCTGCTGGTATTCATTTTGCCTCTTTTTCCACATATGAGTATCATGGCCGGATCTTTAAAAATAGTAATTATGTAAGCTGTGAGTTTTCCTATGCATGAAGCAGTATTTCGGCTCTGTTCTGAAGTGATGTATATTCTGGGTAATAACATATCAGAAGGGCAGTGGAGCTGCCCTCATCTTTCTTTTCTAGTATCAGTAGAGACAGTCCACTACAGCAGTAGACACCAGTGAACTAATGACAAGGAGCAAACTATGGAGGCTGAGGAATTAAAGATGTGGCCCTTGGGGTAGCATAGGGGGGTCACCATGCCCCACTCACTGCTTCAGACTTCCCTCTTTGGCAGAAATTACGGTGAGGAACCTGTAGCATCACCTCAGCCACCCCAGGCTGTGGTGCAGACCCAGGATGGGAATGCTGTCAAGCTTTGCAGCACAGAGATGTCCATGAGGGTCCTCAAAACTCAGCCTGGAGCAGGCATGTGGGGCCGTGGTCATCCAGTGAGGCCAAGTGGGTGCAGCCCACAGCTGTGCCACCAGTGAGGCAACAGTGATGCTGAGCATCCTGTGTGTCTCCTCGTCCAGCTGCTGCTGCCTCTTGTTTGGGAGGAAATTCACAGCTCTGGTTGCACCCAGACAAAAACAGCAAAGAACTACAAGTATTTTTCAAAGATTTAAAAGACATACAAGAGAAGTCCCAGGTAGTTTCAGGGCAAACCTGAAGCTTTTCTTGGTAGCACTTTATTTACCTGAACCTGAGATAGCAGAGTCAGCAGTCATGGGCTTACTGTTCAGACTTCTTGAGGCCTAAAAAGTCACTAGCCTGTGAAAAGGAGGGAGGAAGCTGTTTGCAGCACCAGGTTTTGGTTGTTTACTGGGTGCAATTTAGTTTTTTAGGAGGTTGTGCAAACTGCAGTCCCACCCTTCCCAAGAGGCTGGTGGAGGAGGTTTCTGGAAAGGGATATCAGCTTCATCGCGTTACTAGTTCCTCGCTACAAGTTTTGAGGGCAATTTCTCTCAGTCTTGCCAACTTCTCAAGTGATTTGTAGTTTCTGTCTTGTGGAAGAAACTTGCTTGCTTTGCCCTGTTCAGCAGTGCAAATTGGAGGATAAGCAAAGAAATTTCAGAGAAGAAAAGATGAGTTAATTCAACAGAGTTCATGGGGGAAAGGTGAGGCAGGAGCAGGAAAGGCAACAAGGAGGTGTTACAGTAGGAAGGTCTGATGAGAAATAGCCCCTGGAGGAGCAGATTCTGGCCAGTGGGAGTGGAAGAAACCTTGGACACCAGTCAGAAGAGAGCAGAATTGCAAGCAGGACTCATCTTTCTGCTGTCATGGCTGGGTTGCTCCTGGGCATGATGTGCATCAATGTTGTGTTTCACACCTGAACCCTGGCACAATTCGCCATCCAGCAGCAAGCTGGCAGTGCCAGTGGGCAGTCAGGCCAGGTGACAAGGGCTGGTGGAGGGAAATGCACCTGCATTTAAAGGCTTGAGCCACCTCTGTTATATTCAAATAGTGCTTGGGAGCAAGGGTGAAAGCGTATCACAGCAGCAGGCTGGAACCAGATCCTGATGGGAAACCTGGACATGGCTCAGAGCAGACCCAAACACCTCTTGTCAGCATCAAACATCGATTTTCAGCTTTGCTCTCAATCCCAGATGGTTGTACATGCTTTTCCTTGTTTCTTTGCTCAAGACAGAAAAATGTAGTTGAGGTTTTGCAGGTGCTGCTGCAGCACAGAGCAGGGGTGGCAGCTCCTGGTGGAAGCCAGGGCAGTCTGTGGCCGCAGGCCTTTCCCCATTGGCTTCCTGAAATGGAGGAATAATGCAGACATGTTAAGAGTCTTGGTTTTAACAGCTTTTTCCATGGCACCATCGCTCCTCCTGACTGGAGATGGGATGTGATTTCAATAAGCAATGTGATTTCGGCTGCAGCACCGGAGTAACAGGTAGAGGGTGTATTCACCAGCTTCTAGTGGGACAATCATATACTTTTAAAACACCCAAGTCTTCAAAGCTTTGCTTGATTTTTTCAGCCAGATGTTTTTTCTGCAGACTGATGTGGCACAGCGTCACCTCGTGGCTGGCTGGTTGCGGCTGCAAACACATAAGGGTCCTGAAGGGACATTAAATGTCATGCCACATTACTTTCTTACAGGAACTCGGGTTTATTTTTCTACTCTTGTTAAAATGTGCTTCCCTCAAACAGAAATTTGATCTTTCTAATTCCACGTTGTTAGCAGTTTATTTCAGCATTTTCTTCCTCGTTGCGTTAATAGGCAAAAATGCCCTCGAGCCAAGACATTGTGCTACACTTTCATAAGGAGCCTGGGGCCTTCAGGAAATGTAATTTCCAGCTGAAATCTGGCACTCCTTGAACTTCCCAAAATCAGATTATTTCAGATTCTGCAGTTAATGTCCAGTTGTGGATCTGGTGGTTGCTGAGTTAGAGGTCTCCCTCTCTGTCCCGTTACATTCATTGTCTTCTTAAAAGCACCTGAAACTTCACCAGAGCCCACAAGCAGTGAGCTGTGCTGTCTCCTCAGCCAGCATCTCCCTCCCAGCTGTGTTGCACCTGGACTTGGAAAACTGCTGATGAGGTATTTTCCACAGCTCCCCCCCTTCACTTGGCAGAGCATGGGTTGTTTTGCCCTGGAAACTATTTGTGATCTAAAAAGTAAGCCCAGGGCACGCGCAGAATAGCTGGGAGCTGGTGTTTTAGTTGGCAGGAGAGAAGCGTGGGAACTCCTTGGATCCCTGCCCACTTCCCGTCCACCGCCTGCTCTTAATTCCTTCGCTGGCCAGAGGATGTTGCTGCAGACCGGAGCAAAGCTGGGAGTGCTTTGCCTGGGGTGCAGCTGGGGCCGTACGTCACGTTTGGTACCTACTGGCCCCTTAGGTAAGCTCCTTTTTTTTGCCAGCAGTAACTGGCTGCGGGTTGGAGAGGCTGATTCCGGCAGTGCTGACTGGCCCAGCCCGCGCTCCTGTGCTGGCATCACTGCTGCCCTGCTGTGGTACCGGCTCACCCTCCGCGCCCGCTGCACACTGCACCTGCAGGGCTCCCCAGCCGACACCCCCCTCCCTGCCACGGCAGCAGCTTGGCATTTCAGCTCAGACCGGTCTCCTGGTCCCGTTCACGGGGTGTTTGTGAAGAGGGATTTGGGAGGAGCAGAGGCTGGGAAGGAGGCACTGGTTTACATTTTTCAGAAACGCTGCACTACTAAAGCACACCCAGTGGACCAGCACTGGCAGAGACCACACTGCTCCGTGTAGATATTTTACGTGGCTCAGTCACTCACCAGGCTGCCTTGCACGTGAGTTGCCCCTGAGCTGCACTCAGGGTCTGTGTCTCTGCTGCATCCAGGGCTGTATCTGTACTGGTAAGTTGTACCATAGCAGCTGCCTGGCACTGGACTGTGATGGTCTGCCCCACTGAGCTGGCATAATTTTTGGTCAGGACCAGCTTGTAATCTCCCAAGTAATGCTTGGGCATGGCTCAGGGGCCAGCACAGGGAGCGTCTGAAAGAGAGTTTAAATTTGGCCTCCCAGTTTTGGAGACAATGTTAATGGTCAAGGCTGTAGCTGGCTGGTTTCAATGCAGCTTGGGAGCAGCTCTAGAGCCTCCAAAGGTACACAGGTCCAGATTACCCTGTGGAAGGTCCCAGAGAAGGATGTTCTCACCCAGCTTACAGCTGCTGGAGATGACAGAGAGAGAAGGGGGTTAAGGACTGGCAGGGCCGTGAGGAACTTGCACTGGATTGGGGGGAGTGGGAAGCTGCACCTCCGGAGTTCTGGTTCATGCACGCAGCAGAGAGAAATAGCTCTTGCTTCCAGCTCTCTGCTCTGCCTTGCTCCCAGGAGCTGCTGCCCTAAAGGAACTGTGTGTGCAATGACTGTCAAACCATTCCACCTCCGTGTGTCATGACATTAAATTAAGTGTGGATACATGCTGGCTGAGCTTAATAGCCAAGCCTTTAAACTTGGAGGAGGGGGTGATGTGGGGCTTTGTGGCACAGCAGACCTCAGCACAAGATGCCTATGCTGAGAATAGGATGGAAAACGAGGAGACACGCCACGGTCTAGATGAGTAATAAAAAGATGACTGCAAGCTGCAGAAAGGAGAAGCTGACTTCATTTATCTCTCAACAGGGCACAGGCCAACCAGGCCAGCAATTACTTACTTAGCTGTAGGATAGGAACCCGTAATATTAAAGTGTCCTGACATGCACATCATCCTAACCCACATAAAGGGCTAATACTAATTATCTGCTGAACTTGCAACATACACATTACAGCACTCCCGAGCCGGCTGGGTGGGGTCAGTTTTTATAGTGTCTCACAGCCCAGGGCAGCGGTGCTCTGCACGCTGCTTGCTGCCCGGCACACGGTGTCACACGGGCACCGCCGAGCTGGCTGGCCTTGGCCCGCAGGAATTGGGAGCAGCTCTCAAAGCACGGAGACTCTGATGGCCGGGAAAAGGCAGAGGCTGGACGTGCCTTTTGTTTTTACTTGCCACCATTTTTGACTCATACAGTCGATGAAATGTCAGTAGAGATCTACCTGTGCCAGTTCGAAATTCTCTTGGGAAATAAGCATTGTTGCTGACAGATCCCTTGGAAAAGGTGGGAGCAGGTTTTGCACAGAGAAGCAGATTTTGCTAATCAGAGCTGCTCTGTCCTGATGACTAATTAATTCTGTCTTCCACCCACACAACACGTACAGCTCGTAATATAGAGGAGTCAGCCACAAGGGAAGAAAAAACAGACAACCTACTGTACAATCCAAACCCATCCTTTGCGCAGAAGTATCGGAAGCTGGATTCTCACAGTGGGAAGAACATCATCAAAGCACTCCTCAAGAGCTGTATTTCCCTTGGTGCTGAGGATGATTAATGTTCTTCGCCTGGTGGAAGGGATCTCGGGCGGCAACAGTAGTCCAGTGGATGATGGATGAGGAGCTGCATTGTGGGATGCAATCCCAGGGGAAGTCAGCCATTAGAGCTCAGCATACTGTTCTCCTGGCACTGCTTCTTGTTCTTGTTGTGTGTGGGAGATTGCCAAGAAACAATCCTAAATAACCAGGAGAGAACTGTCTTACCTCACTGTCAGCTTTCTCACATCCCCTTGTCTCTGCTTGGACCCAGAAGCTGTTTCTAGAATAGTTCAGCCTCTTCCAGAGAAAACAAAGTGTTGCCGAAGAGCAGGGATTCTTCTGAAAGGATGTGGAATGCCTTTTGACAGGTATTACACTAAAACTCTATGAAAGACTGACAACATCTATTGTCATTTTAAGCAGGCAGCTAGGATGTGAAATACTGTGGATGACAGATACCTTTCCCAGCTCCTGAAATGGAAACTACTGAGGGCTCACCTGGAAGAGATGTTGACCCCGTGCCATGAGAGAGGTGTCCTTGTTGCAACCCTCCTCACCTGCTGAAGCATGGGAGCCAAAGGTGACCACAGCAGCACAAAGCCCTTGCAAGAGACAGGGAAGACCTGAGCAGTTTGCTGCCAAGCACCTCTCTATCTGCCTTGTAGTGTCTGAGACCACAGCTTTTAAACCTCAACTCCCGTCCATGCCCATGAGAAGCAGCTGAGGAAGGACTGTAGTGAAAAAATCTCCTTGCAGATTAAAATCAGGTGCCATGCAATAACTGCAGACACCCAGGTGGACGTTTCTACCCAGCAGATGGCACATACAAGCCTGACCAATACCAACAGATTTAAATTGGCACAAAACTGTGTGTGAAGCCATCACCGTTGTACCAGCAGTGCCTGTAGTGGGGCATTGCCCCTCCATAGCTCCCACACTTCCCAGCACCAGTCCCATGCATGACCTTCAGGCAGCACAGGTTTGAACTGTTCCACGAGCATATACATGATCTTACTGAGGAATCGCTTGATCCCATCCAGCCCTGCAGAAACACAGCAGAGGAACGGGCGATGGCTCTGCACTGCAAGCTTTTCCACACCTCTCCCTGGTTCCTTTGCTTCCCTTTTTTCTTGTACAGAAGAATATTTTCCTCTTTTCTACACTGATGGAACAGCTTTTCATTTCTGTTTTCTGGAGGGCCCTGTTTTGGTGCTACCTGTTTAACTTGTTAGTGGTGTTGTAAGATTCAGGAAAGCTTGTATGAAGGAGGCCCACCAGCTTTAGGACTGCACCTCAGAAAAAATAATGACAAGCCAAGATGGATCTAGTTTTATGCAAAGCCATCTCCCTGTCCCACTCCCTCTCCCTGTAAGAGTACAGTGAAAAGGTAGAAAAATATGAGAGTCATATTCTTAGTAGCATCTGGCTACAGAGGGTTCATTTTATTACTGGCCCAGCTGGGGATGAAGGGTCTCATCACTGCCCCCATTTGAAATACCATTAGGTTCGACTTCATTTGCTCCCCAGGTATCCCATTAGAAAGCCTGTGGATTCCAGCAAAGGGAAGATGGTTGTTTCACTCCAGATGGATAATTTTCCAGGGAAATATCTTTGTCGGGTGAAAATGTGGTTGATGTTGCAGTAACTTCTTCTCTTAGAAGTTATTTTCATACTGCTGCCTGCAGCTGGTGGCACAGTGGGCATTCATGGAAAACTAGGAGGTTTAACAAGTCAGCATTCAGGGGTTTCGGTTCTGTGTCCTGCAGCCACCCAGCTGTCCTGAATGCTGAAACAGAGATGGTAGAACAGGGCTAGTAAAGGAGAGTCTCTTGTACCTGTATTGTCTCCACAGAGGTTGGTTGGGGGTTTAAACCAGGGCAGGGGGTTTGAACCAGGGCATGTAGCCCACTATAGACAGAGAGAGGTTTCACAGAAAGAAATAATGGTTTGGGTTGAAAGGGAGCTTTGAAGATCAGCTAGTTCCACCTCCCCACCATGGGCAAGGACATCTTCAACTAGACCAGATAGCTCAAAGCTCCGTCCAGCCTGGCCCTGCACACTGCTAGGGATGGGGCAGCTACATCTTTTCCGGGCAGCCTGTTCCAGTGCCTCACAACCCTCACGGAAAGATTTTCTTCCTGAGATCTAATCTAAACCTTTCAGTTTAAAACCATTGCCCCTTGTCCTGTCACTACAGGTCTGTAAACAACCTCTCTCCACCTTTCTCCTAGGCCTCCTTTAAGTACTGAATGGTTGCAGTATTCCCCCAGAACCTTCTCTTCTCCAGGCTGACCACCCCCAACTATCTCAGCCTGTCCTCACAGGAAAGGTGCTCCATGCCTCTTATCATTTTCATGGACCTGCTCTGGACTTGCTCCAACAGGTCCATATCCTTCCTGTGCTGGGGACCCCAGAGCTGGATGCAGCACTGCAGGTGGGGTCTCACCAGAGCAGAGCAGAGGGGGAGAGTCACCCTCCTTGACTTTAAAGTGTTGTAACTGTGCCTTGTCTTTTACCCTAGGCTTTGTCAACCAGAAGCCCACCAGGCCCAGAGAACAACAACTCTGACCATCAGTGAGTATCCCCTGCTTTCACTGTATCTTCAGGGGGGAAAAGCAGGTGGAATAAAGGGACCTTCCCCTTCAGGGGAAGGCTATTTTTGCATTCCTCACACTATGCAAAAGAGGTGGGAATGGTGTAAAATGGTTTATACCCTAAATATTCTGCACTTTTACTTACTTGCAAATTTTAAAAAAATCAGGCGCTGCTTGAAAAGATCCAGGCTCGAGCTCAAGGGTAGTATAGAGGTCAAGAGCAATCAGAATTTAGGATGTCCACGTGTCAGAGAGGCACCTTGGAGTAGCTGGTGTAAAGCTGTGGAGAATTGCTCCAACAAGGAGCTCAGGCCCTGATTCACTTGTGGGCTCTGCAGTGTGTGGAAAAGGAGAAAACCATCTCTTTGCTCCCCAGGAATCATAAGAGAAAACCCATGAGATGCTCCAATGCTACACCAGTTAGAGACATGAGTGTCCCTTGGGGACAGGGGAGTGGTGGGGACCTGCTGCTCTGGATGCCAAACAAAAGAAATCTAAAATTTTCCGTAAGCAAAAGCTGCCCAGCAGAGTGAGCCTCCGAGTCTGCCTGCACCAAGAGCAATGGGGACAGTTTAACACGTGTTAAAAAAAACCCAGGTGAAATGAACAGGCTTGAAAAACCGTCTTAAAATATCACCTCCTTACACTAAAGAGTGATTCTCTTCAGCATTAATCTCTGGCTGTCATCCAGTGTCTGCTCCTGCAGCGCTTGAGAGCAGCTGCATCTGCAGATCATGGCCGTGGGCTGTGACCCACTAACGCCCAGCAGTGCTGGTGGATGTGTCAGCAGAGCCCAGGCTCCCGCTGCTGTCTGCCCTGCCCCTCCTGCTCTCCCTCCCTGCTGGCAGGGAGCTCACCTGGCAAGGCTGCTGGATCCCAGAGCTCTCAGAAAACTCAGCTGCCTTTGGCTTTTCTGATGGCAAGGCTTGTACAGGTGCTCTCACAGGGACTTTAACCTCTCCTGTGCTTTTCAGTGTCCTCAGTCGGCTTTAGGCTACGATGGCAACTGAGCAGTCTCCTCCTGGGGTGCACAGCCAGCCCTGCCAGTCCCCTATGCAGCTCCCCAGCCCCAGGCACCCACTGGGCCCTTACACCCTGCTAAGGCTTTCCTTCTGCCACCCTTTTTGACATGCAGAGGGAAGATTTGAGAGAGCAGAAAATGTTTTCTGATCTGAGATGACAGAGCAGGAGCTTATTTTCATTTAGATAACATTTACTTCATACCCACTGCAGAGCCCCATAGCACAGCTCATGTGTGAAGTGCCTGTACTGGCTGAGATAAGCAGGGTTGCAATTTCTACTGGCAAGAACTGTGCAAACATATTTTTGGAAATGGCCCAGCACCAAGCAAAATTTCGAAGACATCAAATAAAATCAAATCAAGCCATGGAAACAGAGGTCAGTGTGCGTGCGTAGGTGTCTCATCCTTCACGTTTCTGTGGCTGGAATCATTCTAGGTAAACACTCACTTTACAAACAGCAAAGGTCAGCCTTGTCTTGATAGAGCTGCTGACTGAAGAAATTCCCATAAAGCCAATTAAAGGAGAAGTAAACGTCAAGGAAGGAGAAGAAGAAGTAGATATGGAGACTTAATAGTGTCTGTCAAGAGAGCAGTCACGTGAGATGGAGGTGGGTGTGCACCTCCTGTCCTGGAGCGTGCCTGTGTGACACCACACAAACATCTAAACCAGCCCCTGGTAAATAATTTGGGTGTCGTACATGCGGACACAGTTGGATGTGCTCTTGCTTAGGCTGTGTTACCTCTCCTCTTCCCTCCCCCAAAATCTTTTGGGAGCTGCTCTCTAGCATCTGGGAGCTCACAGGTGGATGACACAGCCCAGGCACACAGCAGTGATTTTATAATTGCTGCCAAGGCTCGTGTCCCTGGCAGAGTTACCGGGGCGTTGTTTTGACCTATTTTTCAGCTGCTAGGTCTTGGAGAAGGCATTTTAATGATTAACCCTGGACTTCCCTATCCTCAGCAAAATGATAAAAACCACTGGCCTAGATTCACCCCAGCCTAGTTTTCAGCCACTTAACTCAGGTTTGTGCCACGGAGCTTGTCACCCGAGTGACCCATCAGGTCCATTGTCACAGGAGCCCTCAGGCAGCTCTCTCCCAGGCACCTGGATACAAGAGAAATCAGTTTCCACCAAGGATATGGCACTGACAGCCATCCCCACTGCTGGGATCTTGCTCAAAGGTGGTTTTGCTCACTTCTGGTCTAATTTTGCCCTTTGCATTTCCTTCTCCACGTTGCATAGTTCATTGTCTTTACACTTAACAAAAAAAGGCACCCATAATTCCTGCTTCCCTTAAGAAACTTTAAACACTGAGAGGCCTGTAACTGAAATGGAGCACATTTCTTGCTTTCCTCTTTCCTAAATTGCTTTGCTCTAGCCTCTTAAATCACTTTCATTGCTGCTTTGTAAACTCCCTCGAAGTTGTTAATAACACTTTAGCAATGAGACGCCCAGAAGCCTGCCCAGTAAACCTGATGGAGCTGCACTAGCCTTCTTTTTCCTTGCTGTCCTACCACACTGCAAATTCCCTCTTGTATGCTTTTCAGCTAACTCCTTCTCTCTCATCTTTGCTTCTTCGCAGGTTTCTCTCCTTCCCCAGAACATCTGGGGTTTAAAAATCTTTCCTCTCAAGGTACTGACCTGTTATTTTCCAGACTGGGAGGTCTAACAGCCCTCAGCTGGATTCAGTGTGTTTGAAGCCAGGCTCTGCAGCCCTGGCACGTGGTGAGGAGAGCAGCAAGGTGCCTCCTCTGCTGCTGGAGCAGCTAGAGGAGCACGGGAGCAGGCTTGTGGTCCACCAGCTTTTGTCCTGTGCACATTCTGAGCTTGGGATTTCCCTGCCACAGTCTCTCGCTAAATTCTAGGATCAGCAGAAATAGCTGCACCAACGTGCCTTTGAGATGGAGGTTTAGGTTGGGATGGCCTCAGGAGGTCTCTAGTCCGATCTCCTAGCTCTAGCTCCAAGCTGGATCAGCCGTGAAGTGAAAGCAGAATGCTCCAGGCTTTGTCCCATCAGGTCTTGAAAGCCTCCAAGGACAGAGCCTGTGCAACCACACACAGCCTTGTTCCTTGAACCACTGTTCCTCTGCTTGCTGTCCTCAGGGTGCAGAAGTTTCTCCTTTTATCCAGATTAAAGCTCCCATTTTTTATTTTATTTCCATTTTCCTGTATTAAATGATACAGAACTTTGCCACAAATATAGAAGTAGTATGAACAGCAGCTTGCTTTTCCTTTGCTCTTGAAAGAAACGCAGCCCTCTCTTTTCCTCTTATTTCTGGGGTGTGCATGGTAAGTGGCGTTTGCTTTTGTTTTTTCAAAAGCACGTCTGTGTCTCAACGAGTTTTACCTGGAGATTTTCTCTATGCAAACCAAAGCATTAAGAATAATTAACAGTGGGAAATTATGTAACTGCTGAGAGAAACAATGGCTCTTCTGTGGCCCTGCAAGCAAGCTGCCAGGAGCTCTGCCTCTTATTCATCACGTAACATAAAATTAGTTTGAGGATTGTCACAATGCGGAGTTTAAATCAGTAAATCCTGTGTTTTAACTCAGATTTCTGCACTTCCTTTTCCCATTATTGCTTTGTAAATTCTGCTGTATGGTTCGAGCTCTTGGACTTGCGGCTTTCTTCTCAGGTCTTATTTATTGCAGTGGGAATCAGATACCCTGCAGCCCCTCAGCAGGAAAATGAATAAAAGGAGTAAGAGAAGAGTCCAGTTGCTAAATCCTAGTTGCTGGTAGTAGAACTTGCTGTCAAGGGCATGGTGCAGTGTAAGTAAGTGTACAACACGCACACGACCCAGTGTTGCCAGCTGGCCATCAGGTGACTCCAAGAAAAACACCAGACTATTTCTGACATGTGGGGGGCACAGCATAAACACAGCTTGGTCAGCAGCTGCACTGGCCAGGAGCCTCTGTGGCCAGGGCAGGGCAGAGCAGAGGGAAGGTGGCACTGCACTGTGGCCACTCACTCTGCAGCTGCTGCCTGTGGGAGGAACCCCGAGGATGCACCCTGGCCCAAGGAGAGCAGAATGAAAGCACCTCCTCCACAGGACAAAGTGTCCTTAGAAAAGCATTTCAGGGTTCTTTTCTTCAATTCCAATTCTACATTTACATACCTGCTTTGGGGCAGTTTTTGTGATTTCATTTAGTAAACAGCTCCTCATTTTTTTCATTAAAGGATGCTAATGGATGAATTTTATTCATCCCAGCTGCAAGACCAATGGTTGGGATAGATCTCATCCTTAGAGGAATGGTAATTCAATAGATAATGCATGGTGAATCTGGGGCAGATCTGGAGCCATGCTAGTGCCTATGAAAATCTCTCTTCTTTGGCAGTGAACTAACTGACACACAAAACCATTTATTTCTTGTTTACTTATTCTTCACTAGTGGATGGTAACAAAGTCTTGGTTGACATGGCATGGCAGAGCACTTTGCAGTTTGGATTTACCAGCTCAATTCTCCACTTAGCTCTGCAGCTCACCATGACCTCCATTCCAGGGAGCTGTGGGTTCCAACTTCCAGAAACAACAAGCCTGACAGCCCCGCTTGCTCACCTCCCAGGTCTCTACAAGGTCGAGGAGGAGCACTCACTTGTCAGCTGCTTGCTCCTCTCTTGAGTGCTGGAGGGCAGGATCAAGTAGACTTAATTGGTAGCATGAGGTACAGTGGTCAAAGCCTGCAGAAGACTTTCCACTGTTCTCCCTTATGCAGGTAGGGACAGATTTGTCTCGTACCCAACATAAATCACTTCTGGTAACACCAGTAAACCCCATACCAGTGCCCTTTGAGTTGTACATCAGTTCCCACTCAGGGGAGGGCTGTGGTGATTTGGAAACAAATAAAAGCCATAAGAGCAGTTTGAGGGAGCTGCATTTATATTTTGGTTGAAACTCAGATCCCTTACAAATACAAACAAAATAATCTCTTTCTGCATAAAACCTTAAAAGTAGCGTAAAGGTTACACAGTCCTTTAGCTGGGCCTGGAACCTAACTCATGGAAAGGTTCTGGGAGCTTGATCTGGAGCATTGTAAGGGTTGTACTGTAATGAAGTTGCAAACTAAACTGGTGCCAAGTGATAGCAAATGTCAGCAGCCATTGTGCCAGTGGGGTATGGGAACTAGACATGACAGAGTATCTGTGTCTCAGCGAGCCACATGCAGCTCGATCTTTCCATTCACAAAAAAAAAAGTGAAGCAAGGGTCTTCTTGTATCTTCAGAGCCTGATTCTCTCTCATAACACCAATAATTCATTCCCTTCCATGACAGGTGCCCAGAAAGCAACAAGAAGCCATTGGGACAGTCCACAATATTATATGATTACTCGGAGGAGGAGCTCATGGCAAGCATTGAGCGGGAGTACTGCCGCTGAATCCAGTTCCACGCCACGAGAATGTCAGGCGTGATCCTGGGAGCGCAGCTGGAGCAGAACTGCTACTGACAAAACAACGCCTCGCACAGCGAGACAGCACGGGAGAGGTGGGTGGTGGAGGGTGGTGGAGCATGAGAGGCAGCGTGGCTGCTTTGGAAGCACGGAGGAGAAAGTTCACCTGGTCAGCTCCCTGTGAGAGCATGGAGATCCTCACCAACTGCTGATTTCTGATCGGTGCCACTGGGAGAGGGACCAGTTCACCTTAAGAGTCAATATTTAGAAGCTCATTTCTAAATGTTACTTATAAATGAACATGTACTAGAAGTGTCATACTAGAGGCGTTGAAACGTGGTGCTTTGAAGGAAGATCTTGCTTTGACTTAGTAAGAAAAATGCAGCAATATCATTTGATCCAGAACTTACTTACAGAGATGTTGAATGAAATTCGTGTTCCTGCCACTTAAAATGTGCCAGATGTACTCCTTGCACTGTGCAAGCCTCAGGTCCAGGTTGAATTTGGCACTGTCTCTTTCAATCTGGTCCCCAGTGTTTGAGGTAAGAGGAAAAGGGGACTGAGCCCACCATCCAGTACACAGGTAGTGTAATCCCAGAGTTCAAATCCCACCACACAGGCAAATTAGGCTCCTGGGAGCCATCAGGGAACACAGGATTTGTATGATCCCTTTGGGGAAGGATCCTAGCATAGGTGTCCTACCTGGGGCTCCTTGGTGTGGATCCTCCACTGAAAGCAGGAGACACATCCCCATTTCAATCACCCACCTCGAGAGGGACTTGCATGCTCTTGCAGAGCAGCTGTTCGTGATCAGTTTTCAGAATTGCCAGTCCCGCCCTTTCCCTACATTTCTTGTCCTACAAGAAAAATCACTACATTTTACCATTAGCTGATAAAACAAAGGAAAACAGAAAGTTATCTCTCCTAAGGAAATTGTACATTTTCAGTGCTCACAGACAGGGAGGCCTGGTGTATTTTATTTTACTTGCATCTTAACATACTATGAGTGTCTGCTTATTATCAGAAGTAGAAAAATACTTTATTTCTATCTTCAGCTGAAGCATAAAAGGCATCAGATGAAATCTTCACTATGTGTAAATGCAAGAAGAAACTGCAGGACACCTCTTAAGATGCTGTATTTTAAGTACTTTGTGATTCCTGGGACCTGTGAAACAGAAATAAATGCATCTTACTCTATGTAGCCCTCAGTGAAAGCATCAAATGTTCTGAAAAAGGCTCTCTGGCTTCCATGGGCAATCATCCTCTGGTACCTGCAGAGACTAAGCAGGATGCGTCCCTGGAGGATGGCAGGTGGGATGCCCTGAGGGGGCACTAGATCACACCCCTGGCACACGGACTCCCACCCCAGTTGTCTTTCCTGCAGCAGCCTTCAGCCAGGCTGGACGTTGTGCTCTGCCTGGGAGCTGGGGAGCTGCCGGGCAGCCCAGGGGTGGGCAGTGGGAGGGGAGCCAACCTCCCACAAAGCTCTGCACGCTCGGAGGCAGGAGCTCCCGGCACACCAGCTGGGACACATCAGCAGGACCAGGGATATAGGTTTTAAACTGAAAGAGGGCAGATTTGGGTTGAACATAAGGAAGAAATTGTTCACTGTGGGGGTGTTGAGGCACTGGAACAGGTTGTGAATGCCCTGTGCTTGGCAGTGTTCAAAGCCAGGTTGGATGGGGCTCTGAGCAACCTGGTCTAGTGGAAGGTGTCCCTGCCCATGGCATGGGGTGGGACTAGATGATCCTAAGGTCCCTTCCAACCCAGGCCATTCTGTGATACCTCAGTGGCCCAGAAATAGCTGGATTAGAGAGCAGATGTCCTTGCATTCCTGGGAGAGGTTGGGTGGGCCCTCTGGAGCAATGGCTCTCTAACCCTCCTGGAAAAAATCCAGTTTTGAACAATAGCACTTCATTCACAGGAACAGTCATTTTTAGACCTATTAATGTCACTGAGCTGTGGCAGGAACACAGTTTCTCTGCAGTGTGTCAAGAGTCCACTCAGCAGATCTCCCAGAGCTTGTGTTAGTTTTCAGCAGCTCTCAAAGACCTACTGGGATGAACGGAATCTGCCTGTGGAGAGCAGAAAAAACACGGTGACCCCAGTACCACAGGGGACCACAGTACTCTGTATTATTTTCTAATCACTGTAGTGGTTTAGATTTTCTTTCAATTTGGATTTCATTCTTTCAACTAAGACCGTCCTTCTGTCAAGGTCCCCAGAGTCTCTGGCACATGTGGGGAGATATTTCGATGAGCTCAGTCACAGCTGCCCCTTCGTGAGGGCAGGGCCAGTGGGCTGCTGCCTTTTTGGGAGGCCTCCAGTGACACAGCAAACCAGAGAAAGCCACGCTGCTGTCAGACCAGGCTGTGACAGGAGCAGGCAGGGACCAGGGCTCTGCCTGCCCCCAGGGCACTCTGCACCTGCCCTGCCTGCCCTCACAGAGCTTCTTTCTCTGAGGCTGCACTTGGTGACAGGCCCAGGTAACAGCTCTACAACCCATTTCAGGCTCTCCTAAAGGAAAGCCTAAGTATTAACAAGTACAGAAATTGACTAATTAAAAAGAACACCTAAACTGAACACACTGTTAGGCTGCAAAAATATCTCTCTCAACTGAGCACAGCAAAGCTGCTTTATAAAATGAGCTTCTAAAATAACCAAGAGACAAGCACATTTCTGTATCTGGAACAAAGGCGCAGTGGGTTTCATAGATAACCTTTTCAGCACCACCAACAGAAAAGGAGGAGCTGCAGGAACACAGGAAGGTCCAGAAAGGAATGATGCAGCTGGGACAGTCACTGTGCCAGGGAAAAGGTGCAAGAAAGAAGTTTGGGGATGCAAGGAGGGACCTCAAACTGTGGCATGGTCTTGCAGGCTTTCTGTATGCCATGAAATTATGTGTGCTCAGCACTGAGCTCAGACCACAGAGCCAGCCAGCACACACAGCTCACAGCTGTCTGCCTTATTCTCATACCATGCAGAACGGGATGCTGGTACCCAGCCAGGTTCCCAGTCTGCCCCAGAGTTGATGGGGACTGTGCTCGTCCCCCTGTGTCAAACCTGCACCCAGCAGCATGCCAAAAAGGGACAATGGCAGTGGGGCTGGTGCCTAGGCAGGCACAATTACAGTTTAATTACCTGGTGTCAGTGTAACTCTACTTTTGGTCCACCCTTTGCTCAGGGAAAATAGGACACTAGATCATTTGTAGGTAAGTAATAGTATGGAAGCAGTAGCTGTGCCCGTGACAAATTTCAAGAGAAATTTCTTGAATTAATGGCCTTTTCAAAAAAAGGACAATTGCACTATAGAGATCATTTTGCCACATCTCAGGGAATGCATGCTGACATCCTACCAGCTGAATTATCGGAAAGTTCCTTTTCATGGTATTTCTCTATAACCACCATCAAATCCCAACTGCTTGAAGGACAAAAAATTATTCAGCTTGCCAGTACTTCCTACCCCTAAAAGAGTTTGCTGGAATTAAGCAGGGTTCTGGAGAGTCTCATTCATCATTTTGGAAACTACCCTCCTGTTCAATACCTGCAGTGTAAGACAGGATAGCTGACAATGGCTTTTGAGCTGACACTATTAATCTCCATTAATAAACCAGCAAAAGGCCAGTGTTTTTAACCAAATCACTACATTATTCATCTAGCAAAGACAAATGCTACATGCTGCATTTTGTACTAGTCCAAAAGGAGCAAGAGAGCCTTGCTGAAACAGAGCCTCTGACCCAGCAAGGGGGGCAGCAGGGGGGGCACGGGCCCACAGGCCTGGAGCTGTGCAACAGGAACCTCATGGAGCTCCTCACCACCTTTGCCAGCTGCCTGGCACAGACCACATCCACAGCAGGGCTCCCCTCACCCCACTCTGGACACAGGTCATGGCAATTATTTTCACAGGGTGAAGTGGGTTAATCTGGGCAGGGATAACCAACAGAAAAGAAGTCACTCTGAACTCAAGAGGTGCTACAAGAAAGACAATTAAACCTAAGGTATTCTTCCCATCTAGGACAAACTCTCCCAAGAATGGGTATGCTCCAGCTTCCTCAAGTTTTCTGCATGTTTAAGATGTGCCCATTGCCTTCTGCACACATCAGGACATAAAAGTCATCAATTTCCTTCTCCTGCACCCAAGGGCTGAAGCAGAAAATAAGGAAGGCTGCATTTGACAGAAGATAGCAATCTGGAGAGAAAATGGCTCAGTGCTAACATACTGCAGGGAAGGGAACCCCAGGACAGCCTGGACTGTGAGACGTGGCTTTGCAGCTTCCTCCTGGACTGTCTCACCATTTCCTCAGCCTGCAGGTTGCTGGGTTTTGAGTCATGATTTACTCCTGCTGCACGCATGGAAGCAGTTTGCCTTCTCACAGCCAGAGCCTGTCTGCCTCAAGCTGCTTTGCCAGACATGAACGGAAGGTAAACAGGCAGATGGGCTCACAGATTAAACTTCAAAACCAGTCAGAAGATTTATCCCCGCAGATGAACTCAAGCCAGAGACAATCCTGGGGCAAGACTCAGCTCATGAGATGACAGATGAAGGATGCTGAGTACAGCTTTCACAGCTGGAGAGTTAGCCAGAGCTGTGGCCGCAGCTGGAGCAGCACACCAAGCGTGCAGCACAGGCCACCTCTGCAGCATCAGAATGTATTCACTCTTCCAGTGTCCAGACTCCGAGAGGATCAATGCTCATTGGTTTGCAAGGCAACTCAAGCTGCTGCTCAGCCCAAGGTTTGGCTGTACAAGCATGCAGGGTGGTGTAACAAGCAATGCCACTCTGACTGCAGAATGAAGCATTAAGCCAATAGACATGACTGAGCACAAATGCATTTTCCTTTAGAAAATGTTTCTTTTTCATGGATTTAGAATGGCTTCAAGACAGAAAGACTTGCCCTCAACAATGCTCACGTCAGCAAAGGGGTAGTTGGGAAGGCTTCCTTGTGTGCAGGCTGTTTTCTCTCACCAGATGAAGCTGTTCCGGACTCCAGCCCCATTAGGATCTGTACTGAGTGCACCTCCTGGCTGCATGGAACAGCTCAGATCACATCTTGGTTCTAAGGAAAAGCAGAAAGGTCAACACAGACTCTGAAATCCATTGCCATGTCTCATACAAACAAAGCCAAGGAAACAAAACAAAAATCAGCAAAAAAAAAAACCCCAAACAAACAAGTATTCTTAGGGATATAATTGGATGCTCAGAAAAATCTTCCTTGAAAAATAGTAGTAGGGACAGGTAGGACATCTTCTCTTGGGAGACAAAACCCTTGTGGCAACCTGCAGAGCCCAGGGGCTGAACAGTTTGTGCTGTTCTGCCAGAGGATTGATCCTGCACCTAGGCTTTCCCTTCCAGTTGTTCTCCTGAGGGGGAAGCAGAACCATCCACGAGATCTCTTTCCACCTTCCTCACACTTGCAAGAACAATGTGCTCTTCTGTGTGCAAAGCCTTGAGTCACTGCTCCCAGGTCACTCTCTGGGGGCCCTGCCTGCAGAGACTGAGCCACCTTGCAGTGAAAGGCTGAGACAAAAAGCTGGAATCATTACACCTTCTCCCTTCCTGCTAAAAATAAAACATTTCTGCAGCTCAGGAACTGGTCAGAGGGAAACAGCATGAAAATGTAGGTAGTTGCTGCTGCTGTCACCATCGCTGGACACCTCCTTCCCAGCTGAGACTGGGAGGCAACACCCAGCCTGCCAGAGCCACTTCCCCACCAGAGCAGGAAGAGCTGGGGCTAGCACAGCCATCTCTGGAGTTAATTCTCGTCTCTGCCTTATTTCCAGCATTTACTCCATGCACAGCTTGCGACACTACCAGAGCAGCACCCAGCACAGCCCTTCTGCTGACAGCTGCTGGAGGCCGGGCTGGAAGTGGTGTGGAGCTGGGAACTCTTGTTCCCAGAAAGCACAGAGAAGCCCCCAGCCCTGGTGGGGTGTGCACCTTCTACCAAATACACGAGATGAGCGATGTAAAATCATAAACGAGTGAGCACTTGTCAATTTACAACAGGATCCAAAAAATCCTGCCTTTACAGATAAGTGAACAAGCAAGCTCCAGAGTCTTCCACTGCCCTAGACATACAACCTAGTCCTGAAGATTTACATAGTTCTGGAGTGGACGCCTATGAAACCTAAAAATTCATTATTTTTTTGACTTAAAACCAGCCACGTTACATACATTTTATTTAATAAAAGTTAAAAACACGTACAAAAATGCAGTTCCATTTCCTTAAAATATAGGCTCAAAATAAAAAGACTGAACAATAGAGTTCAGGCAGTAAAGTGCAAAGACAGCAGCTATGCCAGTCATGCTTAATCCATAAATAACCCTTACACAGCAGGAAGGAACAGACAGAGCAGACACAGCCACACTGCGGCACAGCTATTCATGCACATCCACAAGAGAACAATCCACGTATCCCAGAACGGGCCGCCAGGAATTGCAGGCCAGGTACACCCAAACAAGGAGGGAGCAGTTGCTTTTCCACATCATGACACACACACATGACACACTTTTTAGAAGTCTGTATTCTCCAGTCCACCGTTTTCCCCCCTGTGATGCAACAAACATGACAATTTATATAATTATGACACGAGTTTCCAAACTGTTTTCTCAGGTGAGCACCATAAATGGTTAGTCTGTAAAAAAATGAAGTACTAAACTGGCTACTGAACTGAGACAGGACATGCTTCCCCTGGTTAAAAGCATGCAAAACAGCATCCAAAAGCCAGACTTCTTGTTCTAAGGTATTTCTGAGAAAAAAAACCCAGACAAAAAAGTAAGAGCAGCAACATCTCTTTGTTCA
Organism: Edolisoma coerulescens; assembly: GCA_013397115.1. Lineage (NCBI taxonomy): Eukaryota > Metazoa > Chordata > Aves > Passeriformes > Campephagidae > Edolisoma > Edolisoma coerulescens. The sequence continues at coordinate 655,355 of VWZW01000904.1, read as the reverse complement.
CCACAGAAACTTGGAAAACTGGGTAGCAACAGAGAACAGCAACACCACAAGGATCCACTTCACCAGGAAAAGAGGTTCCAACTGAGCCCTTTGTAGAGTCCAAAGCAAGGTCCACACACACACGCTGGCACATACACTGGGGTCAGTGGGATTACAGCACGTGTCAGTGAACAGGGTGTGGGCCTTTGAAAGGTCAGGCACAAAAACTTCAGTACACTTAGCACAATACTCCAATTTAGAGTTGTTTGAAAACTTACTAATGTTAATTATAGTACTGTAACTATTGACTTTAGTGTAAAAAATAATGACACAATCTGCTTTAACTGAAACAGGTCTCTGCCGATTTCAGGGGAGTGCCAGCTGAAATCAGCAAGTCCGTACTTACAGAGATCCATGCTTTGCCCACACTGGGAAGCAAGACCAGGATTTCAGAACAAAGCAGTACAAGAGACAGCGCATTCCTAGTTATCCACATTTGACGCATACAGGAAAAACAATCCTCCTCAGCGCTCAACTACGCTTCAGTGCAGGAGTGGCTGAAGGCAGAAGAGTCCAGAAAGAATAAGCACTCCAGAAATATTTAATTCAGTGGGGGAGCTGCCTCTCAGCAAAACACCTGGTGCTTTGCTCTCCTGTCAGCTCTGCTACAGTACATACACACTCCTTCCGCAGCAGGGAACAGAGCAGTCCGATTGTGCCACGGGCATTTTGTTACTCATACCTTGCCAGTACAACACAGCATTCCTGCAGCCACTGCTTCCTCTTCTTAACTATCATTACACTTTGCGTAAAAGAAAATCCATTCAACAGGGAGAGCGTATTGTTTAATAGAAAAGGGTGATTTTATACAAAGTACTGTGGAGAAGTATAAGGCCACATGAAGAGCATCATCAAGTTGACATGGTGGCTATTTCTTAACTCAAGACACAATTAGTACTTCCTCTGGTGCATTGATACAGGTAAAAGAAAGCCTTGAACAATTTCCTATAAGGTGCACAAGCATCCACAATACAAAAAACCCCTTTAATTTTCTATTTCTCTTCTACTCAAAAAAATATAAAGAGAGACCCACTAATTTTTCATGGGCTATCTTGCCATTTTTGCATTTTTCAGTTTATTTTGATATGTTGGTTTAGTAGGACCAAAAATAAAGCATAACTTTTAGTGTCAAAATTTCCAAAGAGTGTTTGTGCTTCTAGCTCCATCAGAGCAGTCTGGCTCCTCCAAACTTTGCTCCAGTGGAGTGTGGACTCGGGAATGCTTCTACCAACAGCCACATCGGCTACTACTGGCAAAGGGTATGAGTTCATAAAATGTTGAGGATTTCAACGGTTGTAATCTCAAATAAAGTCATTCTGGTTTGGTTTGTTTTAAAAATGACTGACTTACTTTGATCTCCAATGTCACCTGCATAAGGAGGGTGTAAGAGCACTAGCATATTGCAGGATCAGGAGTTGCAAGGGTGAAAATACCAACCAGTATGAGTTATCAAATACTAAATGTTTACAAAACACTCTGAATGCAATTGTTTAGGTTTAATGAAAAGGAGTTTCCAAAACTCTGGGTCTCATCCAGCACAGTCCTACTAATGCAAGTAATTTGCCTGCATAACAAGACCAAAATGAACAAATACAAAATATATTTGGTATAGAAAATAGTAGTATAAAAATTAAAAACCACCCTGTTTTACTGTCCATCAAAATATTAACAGCAAGCATTATAGGTAACTTTTTTTAACCTATTGCCAAAATAATTTCCAAAGAGTTCTACTTTCCTGAAGTGCTGGTGATTGCAATTGCCCAAGTACTGAAAAAAACAAACAAGGAAGGGACAAGGAAATATGATAGATTTCTCACATAGCACTATCAACAGAGAACCTAAACTGCAGGAAACTAAAGTACGCACAAACACGGGGAAAACAACAACCATTGCCCGTTCTCTTGTTGCCATCGGAGCTCTTCCTGATCTTCAGAAAGTTTGCAGAGAAGGCGCTGCTTCACTCTAGCCCTGGCAGACAGGTGATGGCACGGGGATGAGCATACTCAGAGCGCTGCTGCTCTTGGGTTTCTCTGCTGTGGCAATTCTGCTGAGTTTGCCAACCTCTGCCTGCCAGCTGGGGGTCTTCTTGGTGGTCATGTGGCGGCGGGTGTGCTTCGTCAGGTGATCGCTGCGCATGAAGCGGCGCTCGCACACGGGACACGCGAACTTCTTCTCGCCCGTGTGCGTCCTGCGGTGCCGTGACAGTTCGTCCGAGCGGGCAAACTTCTTGTCACAGCCGTCCCAGTTGCAGCTGAAAGGTTTTTCTCCTGCAGGACATAAAGGAAGCGTATGTTACTCTTGAGAAGCTGTGTTGCAGTTATATCAAAGAACTAACTTAAAACCTGCCGTGCAAAAACCAGTGAGTTCCACAGAACTGCTCATGTGTGCAGTCAACCTAAGCTTAAGCTCAAGTTCTGTTCCAGAGAAAAATAATAGGTATCGCTTCTACTTATTCCCTTGTATCTCTTTAAGTGTTCTTTAATCAAGTCTGGTTTTTCAGTTGTCCAAAATCCCAGTTTAAAGATATAGATCCTTCATAAAGCTGCCTTATCCACTGACTGAACTAGAAGCAAGCCCCTGCCCCCATCCCTGTGTGTCCACATCTCTATGGCTGCAGCACATCATCCACAAGTACTGAGGGCAAACAGGAACCTTGGAATGGAGCCCCGGGGTCCTGCTGCTCCAGTGATCCAGTCCCACACACAAACATACCCCAGGAAGCACTCCCGAGGCACAGCCTGTCCTGCCAGCTCCCCACAGACCAGGAATGGCAGCAGTCAGCAAGGCTGCCCACATCAGCTGCTGCTCATCCTGGGCCACTGCTGAACACCTCACCTGTCCTGAACAACCACAACTGCAACTACTGCCTGCAACTCCCACAGAGCTCCAGATAAACATCTACCACATGGCCCAAATTTATGGGGACACTTTGGAGCGGAAGAGAAGGAGCCTGCAGAAAGGAAGCCCCACAGGAGCGTTCTTACTTCAGGTATTGAGAGTAAAGTCTGTGTCTGCTGGATGTGCTCTCATCTAGCCAGTCGGCATGCAGGGAAAAGGTGGAAAAAGAAAGCTGAACTACTCTTCCTCCTGATCCTGTAATGTGAACTGGCTAGGGAGGGGTCAGTGTGTTTCACCTCCCATTGATGTTTAATCACGATACAGGGACACACACACAGGCTCCCTATGGATCAGAAGCCACATGTGCACAAAGCGAGGCACTGGCTGATAGTCTGCTTATCCTGGAGCACCAGGTTTAATTCAGCAGCTTCTCAAGCCAGAAGAAGCAGCATCATTCTACCTCTGAACTATGGTTTACAAGAATTATCAGCTTCATGTAGAGGTTAAGCTCTTTCCCCAAAGGAACTGTAAAGACAAGCTGGCAAGCTAATGCAAATCCCGTCACGCAAGCTGACATCCAATAAACCAGTGACTGATCCCAGCAGGCAGGGGAAAAAAGTCAAGGAAAACCAAAAATAGAACTATTCTGTACCAATCTCCCACTATGCCTATCCTTCAACACCAAAAATAATCCCTGAGAAGTCAAAGTTAGTTGTAATTTAACAAGATCCCAGAACCAGAAGTGTAAGTAAAACACGTGTATGCTGTTTCCACACTGACCAAATAAATTAATAACAGTTAATTTCCATTTACCTCTAAAATTCCCCTTCTGTAACTGAATAAACTGTTACATTCCTGCAGCAGCTATACTTCCTAACACAGCAGCCCAAAATCTCAGTGCATTCCCATTTAGCCTAAAAAAACCTCTGCGGGAACAAAAAAACCCAAAAAACAGCTTCTGAGTTTCCCTTTTCTTTTTACTCATGTAACAATTAAGACCAACTACCTGTGCTATGCTTTGCTTACACCAGACCTCTCCATGCCCCAAAAAAAGGGACTTGCCCAATTCATTTCAATCTAGTCCAGATGGCAGGATTCCACTTAGATCTAAACACACGCACACAGACAGCAAAGCTTCACTCCAACTAAAGCCTGTGAAATTCAACTAACAATACAGGGTCAGCTGAGGTCTGAGAACAAAGTATGTCTTGTTTTGCTTGTCCATGGAGAATGAACATTCCTTCCATCCCTGAGATGAGCAGAAGCTCCCCCGTCACCTGCTTCTTCCCTTTCCCACCCCCCTCCCGCAAAAAACGTGCATTTCAGCACCACAACACAAGCAGTGCCAGAGCCCTCTCGTACACACCAGTGTGGGTGCGAAGGTGGGCTTTGAGGTGGGAACTTTTGAAATAGGTTTTCTTGCACCCGGGGAAGTCGCAAACGTAATTCCTCCGCCTGGAGAAGTCCATCTGGGGGGCGCAGGTCTGGCCAGAAGCGATGAACACGGGAGCAGGGGCGAGGGGCAGTAACTTGGTGCTGCCAACAGTCACCAAGGTCTGCGGGCACTGCGGTGTCTGTGTGACAGCGGGCTGCGGAAGAACCAACATGACAGTCCCCTGAGGCACAGAAGGTCCCATGAGCACAGGCTGGGAGAGCGGGGCTGTCTGCGGTAAAATAGGTTTCATGGGAGTTGAGAGGGCTGGAGTTGAAGGCTTGACATAGGCATTGATCATGCTGCTTTGTCCATTTAAAGGGATCATTTGACAGAGAACTTGGGGGCTTGAGACAGGGGCAGGTGTCACTGGGGTAGCTCTTTTTTGCAAGTCATTCTCACAATTCTTTGGTAAGTGGGTTTGCGGCGAAACAGGTCGGATTGGTAGTTGCCCTTTATTGGTCACAATATCACTGGAGTCATGTGCATAAGGCTGATGTACTGAAGAGGTTTTGTTGATTAAATCATCCGCAGCACACGTGTCCTGTGGCAGTCTGGAATGTTTTCGGTCATCCACTCCGCACCAGTCTCTGGAAGTGCTGTAGCCTGAAGTTACCTTTGTTTTCTCTTGCGCAGCAGGAATGTGATGGTAAGCAGAACTATCACCTGTGTGACGTATGACACTTGTTGCCATGGCCCTGCAAGGCTGAGGTGCGGAGGATTCAGAGATCGCTGCCCCCTGAGTGCACTGTCGCCCCACGCTGAGAACGGATGGCTTGGTTATGGGAGAGGCACCGGTCGCTGACGTGACTGAGCAGGCAGCTCTGTTTGCCATGACAGTCCTTGGTTTGGAGTAAGTGACTTGTGAGGACAGGAGCGTAGCTGCTGACATCTCAACGAAGTCAGGGCTGTGCGGAGGGGTCATGCACTGCAAAAAAAACCCACACCAGTGCGGATCAGCGTAATTCCATAGCACAGTTTTCCCCTATCTTACTCTGAAAGACAGAATTACATCCCCTCCCCCAGCATCTCAGAATGTGCCTCTTAGGACAAACTGATTAAAGTATACTGGTGTGGTTTAATCCCAGATGGCAACCAAGTCCCATGAAGGTGCTCACTCACTCATCCTCCACCCCCAGATGGATGGGAAGGAGAATCAGAAAAAGGTAAAACCTATGGACTGAGGTAAGAACCAGTCAATAATTTAAATACAGGAAAATACAACAATAAAAATACTAATTGCAATAAAAAGGGAGACAAAAAGAGAGAGAAGTAAAGCCCAAGAGAAACAAACAATGCACAGCACAAGTGCTTACCAACCCACCTGGCCTGGCCCCAGTTGGCCCCTTCTGACCAACCCCCCCCCCAGTTTCTACACTGNTGTGGTTTAATCCCAGATGGCAACCAAGTCCCATGAAGGTGCTCACTCACTCATCCTCCACCCCCAGATGGATGGGAAGGAGAATCAGAAAAAGGTAAAACCTATGGACTGAGGTAAGAACCAGTCAATAATTTAAATACAGGAAAATACAACAATAAAAATACTAATTGCAATAAAAAGGGAGACAAAAAGAGAGAGAAGTAAAGCCCAAGAGAAACAAACAATGCACAGCACAAGTGCTTACCAACCCACCTGGCCTGGCCCCAGTTGGCCCCTTCTGACCAACCCCCCCCCCAGTTTCTACACTGAACATGATGCTCTATGGTATGCAATATCTCTTTGGCCAGTTTGGTCAGCAGTATCCTAGCCATGCTCGCTCACAGCTTGTCCTCCTCACTGACAGAGCTGGAGACACTGAGAAGTCCTTGACTTAATTGTTGTTGAGCAGTGCTTACCCTAAAACATCAGTGTGTTATCAACATTACTCTCATCTTAAATCCCAAACACAGCACTGGACCAGCTACTAGGATGAAAATTAACTCTATCCCAGCTGAAAACAGGACAATATCCACCCCATATTCTATGCCATTTACATCATGCCCACACTTTTCAATACATCCCAATTAACAACCATCACTTTTTCTGTCTTTTGATACAGGTATCATTCCCTTAGTCTGTGGGCCATTCCTCTAAAACATCTGTTGAGTTCATTTATGCATCACTTTGGGCTCCATCTCACAGCAATCCTTCAGGGCAGGAAAGATGGTGTGTTATGCTGGATTGCTGCCTGCTGAAGTCAGCTCTCATTCCCTCACTGGTGTGTTTGTCCAGTTTCATCAAAGTTTGTTCTCCATTAATCTGGGTGATTCCTACTGTAACACCTTTGGTACCGCATGTGGCCACCTCAGCAGTGGTGACATGAGTGTTATATGGCAACTAACATCATACAGTCCACACCACTGGCTGTTCTCACACAGAACCACATCCCTTTGAAGCAAACATTGGACTTCCCTATCCTCCCACATTACCCACCAAATGCACCCAGGTTCTTCAGCAAAAGCAATCCATGGATGGGTTTGTCATTGCCCGACACAGGAATAACCCAGATCGTTTTCCCCAGAATCTTTTTTCTGTGCGCTGCAGGGACTCTATCCCCTTCTACAGCATGTAAAAGTTTTACTTGAGCACAGTTGGCCCAGCTGGAAGATCCTCTAGTGCTGACTGCCCAGGTGGCCTTTGCTAAATGTGTATCCCATTGTTTGAAGGTCCCACCACCCATGGCTCTCAGTAACAGTGTGTTCTATCATTCAGTTTTCCTGGAGACTGGCGCACGATAGGGATGTGATAAATCCACTCAATGCCATGTTCTTCAATCCAGGTGTCTATGAGGTTGTTTTGGAAATGAGGTCCTTTGTCTGGTTCAATTCTTTCTGGGGTGCCATGTTGCCATAGGACTTGCTTTCCAAGGCCCAGGACAGTGTTCCAGGCGGTGGCATGGGGCACGGGATAGGTTTCCAGTTATCCAGTGGTTGCTTCCACCATCATAAGCACATGGTGCTTGCCTTGGTGGGTTTGTGAGAGTGTGATAGAGTCCATCTGCCAGGTCTCCCCATATTTATATTTCAGCCATTGTCCTCCACCAAAGAGGTTTTAACTGCTCAGCTTGAATAACTGAAGTGTATGTTTCACAGTTATGGATAGCCCTGCTATAGTGTCCATGGTCAAGTGCACCCCTCAACCATCATCCCATCTACATGTTGCATGTCTTCCTCGATGGCCTCAGATGTCATTGGCTCACCAAGCAATAAATAATTCACTCTTGTGTTGCCAATCCAGATCCACCTGAGCCACTTCAATCTTAGCAGCCTGATCCACCTGTTGGTTGTTTTGATGTTCCTCAGTGGCCCAGCTCGTGGGTACATGAGCATCCACATGACGTACCTTCACAACCAGGGTCTCCACCCAGGCAGCAGTATCTTGCCACAAGGCAGCAGCCCGGATGGGTTTACCTCTGCTCTGCTTTCATCACTGCAACCACCACCACAGGGCATTTGCCACCACCCATGAATCAGTACAGAGATAAAGCACTGTTTTTCTTGTTCGGCAGTGACTAAAGCCAGTTTTCATCTCTGCAAAGCGACTCAATAATTCACCTTCTCCTTCAGCAGTTTCTGTAATTGTTTGTAGGATACTCCACACAGCCACTTTCCATGTTCAGTGCTTTCCTACAACATATCAGGAATCATCAAACAAGGCATATTGTTTCTCATTTTTTGGTAACTTCTTATACAATAGAGTCTCTTCAGCACATGCCACCTCCTCCTCAGATGGCATCCTGGAATCTCTACCCTCTGGCCAGTCCCAGGAGTCTTGGAAGTAATCACGATGACTGGGGTTTCCTGTTTGAGCTCCTAGTGTGACCAGCAAGACCCACTGACTCCACACAGCATCAGCTACGTGATGTGTAGGAGACCCATCCTCTGCGCACCCAGCCCAGCACTGGCAGTCGGGATGCCAGGGGGAGCTGTGCTTCAGTACCAATCACTCCCAAAGCAGCTGGAACCTCTCTGTAAGCTGCCAGTATCTCTTTTACAGTTGGAGTACAGCAGCCTTCAGATCCTCTGTACCCTGACTCCAAAACACTAGAGGTTGATCCAATTCTCCCCTAGTGCTTTCTGCCAAAGGTTCCAGGTAGGACCATTCTCCTTGGCTGCAGTGTAGAGCATGCTTTTTTTATCTTGTCCTGCCTGGACTGGCCCAAGGGCCGGGACAGAGTTAATTTTCTGCATGAATTATCTCCTGTTTAATTTGTTCAAAGGCTTGTTGTTGTTCAGGGCCCCATTTGAAATCATTCTTCTTCTGGGTCACTTGACAGAAAGGGCTGACAATCAGACTGTAATTTGGAATGTGCATTCTCCAAAAACCCACAATGCCTAAGAAAGCTTGTGTTTTTCCTACTAGTTGGTAGAAACGTAGCTGTTATTTTGCTAATCAAATCCATTGGGATCTGATGACATCCACCTTGCTATTTTATTCTTAAAAAATGGATCTCCTGTGCAAGTTCCTGGACCATACTGTTTTATGGCAGCTTTCAGAGGGATTTGGACTATTGTCTTCCCTTTCTCAAAGACTTCTGGTGCTGTATTGCCCACAATGGTATCACCAATATATTGCAGGTGTTCCGGAACTGGATCAGTCCGCAGCAAATGGTTCAAATTTCTGCCACGTGGGTTGTACACGCTGACTTCATCTGGATCTGTGGGTGACTGTGCCTTGCTCATGTCATAATAAATCCCCTCTGGTACAGCTAATTCCCTCAGGTAGCAGTTATCTCTCCCCACAGTGGCCCACCTGCCCGGGTGACATAATCTCTTTCCTGAAGGGATACCTTTCCTTCACACTTGACAGAGTTGACTCCAGAGGCTGAACACTTGTGTCATTTTTCCAACTGCCTTGTCAATGCTCTCTTCCCTAGGAAGTCATCCCAACTACCTGGCTTCCCTATGTCCTAATTCCAGGCTACTAGCCCCACTGGAGCAGCCAAGTGGTAATGTGCACACTGGGATGGCAGCTCCCTCAGGGATAGGGATCCAGAACCTTTTGTTCTGCCTCTTCCTCCAGTTTTTGTGGTGGCCCTGCTTCATCCCCCTTTACTAAATGACCTGACTTTCATGTCCATTTCTTCTTGTGTACAAGGACAACTGATAAGGGCACAAGCTCATCCTCTGGCTCAGCTGCATCATCCCTTGCTGGGGTCTGAGCAGTCACAGTGCATGATGCCAGGGTCTGAGCAGCCACAAACAGTTGCTTAACCCTAAACAAGACCTGAACCACATTCACAGTTCCTTGTCATTCACAGACCATGCTGGTTTCAACATCCCAAGGACATGCAAAATTTTCAAAATTCCCATGCCTGGAGGAGAAGGGGAAGATTGCATGTGTCTTCTACACAGGTTGGCTCTCCGAGGCAAAAAGGTAAAAGGTGTCATTATCAGCAGTTTCTAATAGATGGTTCCCCAAGTACAGAGGTGATGAGAGTATAAAAACCAGATTAGTTTCAAGGCCAGCAGTTCTGTACTATCATAATGCAGTGTTACCAAGTACAATAAAATGATAACCTTAGCCCAGCCCCCAGAGATGATACCATAACACAAGAGGGAACATACACAGCAAGTAAACTGTTACATAACTCTGATAGCAAATAATTCAATGCTGTGATCAACAACTATTAAACCAATAAAATGAATCCTGATAACAAATTTGTTTCAACGTGTTCTGGTCAGATCTGTCATGGAGGAGAATCAGAAAGATAAAACTCATGCGTTGACATAAGAACAAGATAATAATTGAAATAAAGTATAATATAATAACAGCAATTGTAATTATTATTACAGGGAGATAACAAAAAGAGAGAGAAACAAAACCCAAGAGAAACAAGTGGTGCACAGTACAATTGCTCACCACCCACTGATCAATGCCCAGGTCCTTCCCAACAGCACTGGTCATCCCAGTTTTTATGCTGGGCATGACACTCTGTGGCATGGAATATCTCTCTGGCCGGTCTGGATCACCAGCCCTGGCCATGCTACCTCCCAGCTTCTTGTGCACCTCCTCACTGGCAGAGCATGGGAATCTGAAAAGTCCTTGACCTGGGGTAAGCACTGCTCAGCAACAACTAGAGCATCACTGTTACCAGCATTATTCTCATCCTAAATCACAAACACAGCATTGTGCCAGCTACTAGGAAGAAAATTAACTCTATCCCAGCCAAAACCAGGACACTATACTGCCTCATCTCATGGCCATTCTGATTATGCTCAAAAGTATATTAATAAAAGGAAGGCAATGAGGCACTTGTAAACCTGCATAAAACACCACAAGTATACTCACTGCACTACAAAAAAGTCTTTCATTCCTTTCTCCTCAGCAATGGGCACAGCTGTAAGAGGCTATGAGCAGAATAAACAGACCAACAGTAGATAGCAATACTATACCTTTCCATTTCAAGCTCCCAGCAAGCCCTAGATCTTTTCCCTCATCATCTCATGGCTACTTCTAAGATAAAGACAAATGAAACTGCTCTCTCCCTCCTTATTCATCCATTTCTCTCTATGCTGCCTTCCTGCATCAGCTCTCCTTCCTCCTTTACCACTGAAAGGTATCTCCTGTGCTGCTCAAGAGACAGTGTCCACACTGAACAGCAGGAGATATTATGGCAGCTGCTTGTCAGGCTGCTCTTACCTCAGCCTCTTTTCTCTATTATTCCCCTTTTTCCTGGCAACTGCATACTAGAAGCCTACTGGTTGAAATGGGCCTTAACCATCTGAAACCTTAATGGCACCAAGTCATTTTTAATACCTACTTTTGTCACAACAAAAATTGAAACAAAAGAAAAAAAAAATTGGATTCAACCAACATTAGTCAGCTGGAATAGACCAATGTCTGGAGAAATAACAGACTACATGTACAAACACATAGTACAGAAACTAATTAAATTGCCTATTTCATAATGGAAACGTGTACTTTCTCTTATAATGACCAGTGAAGCATAATGTCGTTAAGGGCCTTTTTTTACACAGTGCTTGCAGATACGTTGATGCCCAGTCACCAAGGCTCCTTCTGCCATTCTTACTCAAAGTGCTTGAAGAAACCTGCAACAGCCATCTCGACATCCCTGTCAAATCAAATAACCTGTCAGCAAAGGCTTTCGCACCTAAATTTAACAAAAGCCCCTACATTTGCTAAACCAGAGACAGCAAAAAAACCTAAACTCAACATGTTCACTCACTACTCTGTGCACACACACAGCACAGGCTGTGACAAAGGGACACCTGAGCAAGCCTATCTTTTCCAGCCAAGTTAAAGCATTGTATGGATGTAACATTCAGGTGTTGGGCATATTTATTTTGTGTTTGTGTTTTTCTTACCAGTGTCGATAGATAGTCCTTTGGTAATTCAGCCGTAGCCTCGGCGTGCATTGTGAAATCCCCAGAATCCGAGAAGGGCGTGAGGGGCCTTATCTTTAATATGTCACCTTTCTGCGATCTTTGACCCCAGGAGCTCATACAAACAAGGGCTTCAACGGCTTCAATGTCGTTCTGCTCCAAGGTGCTGCAGGTAGACCTTTCACTGTCATGACGCTGCCGTTCACGGATAGACTCATAGATGTCCACAATGTCAACCTGAGAGTAATAGCATTACCGGCTATTAGGACAAGTCAGAATAAAAAGCTGACACCACCCACACGCTGTCTGCTCACAATGAAGGTCAACTGAAACAGATCCCATGCCCGTGGCAAGACTTTTACCAACTGGCTCAACTCTCACTCTCCCCCCTGCAGCTTGCCTCCACAATACNAAAAAAAAAAAAAAGAAGATGTGTGATTTCCCAAGAAAAGAACAGATTATCTGTGTGTGGCTCACATTTCCAAGCTTACTTTCCTGGATTATACTGCTCTGAATAAACACATCCCATGCTTGCATACAAGTAAAAAAGAGGAAAATCACAATGTCCAACCTTGTTTAGACAAGGCTGCTTCCTGAATCCAAAAGACAACTGCTATTTGGTACTAATCTCATTCTGGAAACATTTATAAAATAAATATCAGCTGTCAGTAAGATGCTTCAAGGTATGATCACTGACTTGGAGTACTGCACATCACAAAAGAATTTTAATCTTATTTTTAATAGGGAAGTCAGGATGGGGAAAGGATGGAAGGAAAATAGTCTTCAAAGTGCAGTGGGAACTGTTTGTATTGTACTTTAGATAGGTCTGATACTACATAGGTGCTAGGTATCTAAAATGTACTCTGAGTAACATGAAGACAAATGTAATCATACTGATTTGTTTCCAATTGCAAGCATCACAGAATATTTGTGTGTGCATGTGTACGCATGCAAAACACTTGACTTCTCTGCAAAAGGATATCCTAACTTCATAAAGCTCTCACAGTGCTTGGCAGTGGCTCCAAAAGCTATGCTGCACTGGTGCTTTACTACTCACATGCCAGCTCAGTCTCAACTAGGCATCCAAGCTCTTCCAGTCTTCAGACACACCAACTAACTTGCAGGCTGGGATTCAGAAGCATGGACCAAGCCTCTTGAGCCTATTGCTGTTTCACTGAGTGTCTATATACTGCAGGAAAAAGGTTTTAACTCAAAAGGCAACACCACACCATTAGCATGGCCTCAAGCCCTAGAAGGAATTATTCTTAATGGGTGCAGCACTTAAACTAAGTCAATGAGTTTTGTTACTGAGTTAAGTAATGTAGGATGATCCTTATTCAATCCTTATTCAGCATCACAAAGATGTAAAGCCGTGTCACACTGTCTACACTCCAGGGACGTGTAGGCAAACATGCTAAACATAATGGATCAAAAATGTTGGTACCGTACTCATAGAGGACTTTCACCTAAAACATGAGGTACCAGGCATGGAGATGTCACGATTCAGGGGCTTGGAAGCAGTAAAAGTGATTATCAGCTTGGAGAGAGACTTCTAAGAATTTCCATTGAAAAACTGAAAATTTTCCATTGAAGAATGAGAGGAAAACACAATGTGTGCCTGCAAGCCTGGACCCCAACCGCCTGTCACACCGGGGCCACGCCAGGCGAGGCTCTGCACCGAGCAGACAGAGTCTGCCAGTGTTCCTCTAAGAGCGCCTGAAAGCAGCCAAGCCAGCAGGTTTCTTTTTTTCAACCCCACGTTTCAGAAGAGCAGCTTTCCCTAGAGAAACATGAAAAAAAAGTGCCTCGCTTCCTCAAAAAAAACCCCTCACAAAAAAAGCTCTTTCTGCAGACGAGCGCTGCAGCCCGGGCTCCCCGGCTGCTGCCAGGGAAATGGCCAACCGCGCCGGGCGCCTGTCCTCACATCACCCCGCCGGGAACTACGTGCGCGGGCTGCAGGCAGGATAGGGACGGGCAAGGAGGCGCGGGCAGGATGGGGACGGGCAGGGAGGCGCGGGCAGCGCGGGCTGTGGGCAGGATGGAGACGGGCAGGGAGGCGCGGGCAGGGCGGGTCGCTGGCGGGAAGGATGGGGCACGGGCAGGGAGCATGGCGGGCGGGCAGAGGGA
>VWZW01000904.1:587884-640974 GCA_013397115.1 Edolisoma coerulescens | reverse complement strand
GCGCCTTTCCCCTCCCCCCCGCGGTGCGTGCGGCGCGGCACGAGCGCTCCCGCCAACGGCGCCCGCGTGCTCGGGGAGCGCCCGCAGCCTCCTGACACCCGCCGCCAGCCTTCCCGGTCTGGGGAAGCAGCCCTGTGCTCGTAGCCTCCCGACACCCGCCGCCAGCCTTCCCGGTCTGGGGAAGCAGCCCTGTGCTCGTAGCCTCCCGACACCCGCCGCCAGCCTTCCCGGTCTGGGGAAGCAGCCCTGTGCCCGCAGATTCCCGGGATCCGCCGCCAGTTTTCCCGTAGAGGTCCTGCCTGCCACATGCGGTAGGGAGGGGGTCGGGTGCCTGCCCGTCCACGGCACTGCTTTGCCGGATGGAGGATTTGGGATTAAAAATAACCGTAAAGCCTCTCCCAAAACCATGAAGGGTCAGTGTTATGGATCATTGGATCCATTGGGCTGGCCAGCCCAGCATGTGCCTCATAAAAGCCTTCAAGACACAACATGTATTCTGTTAAAAAATGTGTGTTCTTTGGTTTTTCCTGTCCCCGGCCCTTGTTTTCATTTTCCAATGGCAGCTGAAGTGTGTTGGCCCTGTGATTCCCAGCAGGATTTATGGTTGTACTGGGCAGCACCAAGTGCTGGCAGTGGCAGCACTGGCCACAGCCAGGGCAGCTCTGCATCCCAAAGCCTGGGACGGGGCAGGGAAGACCTGCGTCCCCAGGGAGGGTCAGACCTGTGTCCCCTGGGACAGGACAGACGTGGGTCCTGGAGGCCTCTGATGGCTGCTGGCCTCGCCAGCAGTAGCCCAACCCCGCCCCGTTCCCTCCCTTGTGCCTCCCTGACACAGAATGTGGAAAGCAAAAAGCATTTTATTCTGCTGAATTATCTCTATTTGTTCCTTCCCCGGTTTTTCAAGATGTGGCATCCTCAACTGTCCATGCAGAGAATCATCTTGAATCTCTCGGCTCCTTCTGCTGTCAGCTTCATTTGGCCACTGGGGTTTATTTTTTCCATTACAGCTCTTCTGAATCCCCATCCTTCCCTGCTGCCCATGTAGTTTCTAAAGCTTCACTGCATTGTGCTCATCCCTGGTCTCCATTACTGCACGTTTCATGTCCTTCAGCTTTCCCAGCACTACCACCTCCCAGCCCATCAAACAACAAATTAAAAGGATCTCCTTGGCCGGTGCTTTGTGCTGTGTGTAGGTAACCAGCAGCTTTCTCTCTGTGTTTGCATGGGACCTGCCGTGCTGGAGCCCTGGCCTCTGCTCTATGATGGTAAGGAAAATGCTGATAATTCAAACTGCAAATTGAGTTCTGACATTAAAGAGTTCAGTTCGCAAAAGGGAATCAGTTGTGTGACAGAGAATGAAAAAAATTTGTGAAAATGCTGTCGGTGACTAAATAGCACAGTTGAGGTGGCACAGTGGGGACACAAGGTTTGTGCCTCTCCTATAAATCACTAACAGTTCTTTGTAAAGAGCCAACTGCATGGATCCATTTCAAGAAAAACCTTTAGGGAATTGTAAAACTAGGAAAATACTGTTCTATTTTGCATGTTTTCTGATTCTGCTGTAGTTGGGAAGCGACTTGTGTGCGTCTCCTTGCTGCTTGTTGTAACACATGCAGTTCCTGCTCAAAGCAGTTACTCGCACAGCCTTAGTCATTGACAGCACAGACTTTTAATTGAGTAACAGCATCTGAAGGCAGCACAGCAGCCTCGCCAGGGAAGAAACAGTCACAGGGAAGTAGAATGGAGTAATTTCTCCCAACTCTCAGCGGGAGTTTGCCAATGTTACACACCACAGATTCTGCCTACATGTTCCAAGTCCCCCAGGGGTCCTCGGTACAGCTCATGGATGCGAGACCAGTTAAAAGAAGTGACATTACAGGTCTGTACTCTGACTTGTGCTATAGGGGAAAATGTGTTTGATTATGTTCCCCTCGCTGAGCTAAAAATGGCAACTAAAGTTTTTAAAATAAATCCTCAGATTTGTTTTAAAGTCACCTGGTTTGCCTTTTTCTGCTGCTGCCAGCTGAGGCAGTGTTAGATGAGGAAGGAGCACCTTCATCCTTGCATCGAATGTCAGAGGTCTGAACCCCACGGAACCTGAGCCCCCAGCCCTGGCAGCCTTAGGGCTTCTCCCTCTCTCCTGACTCCTACTTCTCCCCCCTTTCCCTTTCCCTTCCCAAGGCTGCGCCAAGGTGAATAATAAAGCAGTTAACATTATCCCACTTCTTTGTACTTGTGCCTACACCCACTGATTTCCCCATGGGTTTCACCCAGCGGCACAGCTTCCTGAGCGCGGCACGAGCGAGCTCCTCGGGATGATCCACGCTGGCTGCAGTTTCCCTCCTTGGAAGCAGTAACCTGGAACAAAGCCCAGCTATCCTCAGTACTCCATTCCAAAGAGCTCGGAGCAGCCTGCCCATGTCGGTGACTGCAGGATGCAGTGTCCTGCCCTGCCTGGCTGTGGCAATGTGGTGTCCATCCCAGCAGAGGCATCCTGCACCAGCCTCCCCCTCCAGTGCTGCTGCTCCGGTATTCCCTGGATCGGGCTCTCCGAGGACCGTGTGGTTTTATAGAGGCCAGTTTAACTCAGACCGCTGGCAAACACTTCAGAGAAAAGCTTTCTTTGTTGAGATAGACAATGCCTTTGTTCCGAGGTAGGAAGGAGCAGATGTAAGTGGCTGCAGTGGAGGCTTGACGAGGCTCTGCTCTGGTTATCTTATCCTTTTGGCTGGGATGACAAGAAAGAATCAAACATCCTGTGTGAGTAGGAGGGAAAATAATTAATACTGGAGACTGAAAACAACAAAAGGTCATGCAGGCAGCTCTCCTCCATTCCCTTTTTGCAGCTAATTATGCCATAAACAATTCAAAAGAGACTGAAGGGAGAATATTATGGGCTCAGACAGTTTTCCTAATATTTACCAGCAGCTAAAAATAGTCCAAAGCAGCCGTCGGGGGTGCAGCTCTACAGCTAGTGCATTTTGGCAGCGGCATCTGGTCTGGCTGAAGCAGCAGGCTACTGTAGCAAACACACAGAGCCTAGCACATGGGACAGCACTGGATAAATACAGATAATTACAGTCAGAGCTCCCGTGCAGGGGATGTGAGAAGATACATGGGAAGAAGCGAAAGACTCTGATAGGACGTGTGTGAGGATGCATCTCTGTCCCCTCTCCCTCCTCTCTTATGAAGGACAGAGCAGTCAGAGCTGCCACAACCCCCGATTGTCCCAAACCACGCTTGATGGGCCGACAGCAGCCGGCGGAGGAGGAACGCCCCGCCACGGAGGAAGCGAAGGAGCTCTGCGGGGTGGTGTCTGTCACCAGCTGCTGGGAACGGCCGCAGCAGCCCCTGGCCGAGGGCAGGAGCAGGACCAGAGGGATCCAGTGAATGCACTGTCCTCAGTGGGAATAGCGGAGATACAGAAGGTATTTATAGTCAAAGATGTCTACAGGGTATCTCTGAGAAATAGTGGGGGGAAAGGGATATAAGAGATAACCGTGAAGAATAGAGGTGGGAAGAAAAAGAGAATAAAAGAAAGTAGGCAGACAAACAAGGAATATTTCTTGGTAGAATAATTTCTTAATGCCAAAGTGACGATAAATCCACGGGCTTTTACAAAGCCTGTGGCCCAGCTGACACCGAGTGTGAGGGGCCTTTTGGGGGGTTGCCTGTTGGCCGTGGAGCGAGCGGGTGCGGCCGGCCGGGCGCTCGGCCCCGGCTGCTGGCCCTGTCCCCGTGCCCGGCGGCACCGCGGGGCCGAAGGGACACGGCCGCGCTCCCAGCGTGCCGGCGGGGCCACGGGCAGTGCTGGACAGCGAGCCACAGGGAAGGGCAGTGCCGACGTGCCGTCCCCCCACACTGTCACGCTGCGTGTGGGCCGGCTGCCCAAGGGGACATCTCATTTGTGGCCGCGGGTATCGGATAGCGCAGCAAATCCCCCCGTCCGGCCCGGCAGCCTGCCTACGTGTCTGCCAGCAGGGACAGCCTGCGACACAGCAGCCTTTCCCAAAGGGAGGACAAAACCACGCTCCTCACGTGCTGTCCCCAACTGCTTTGAGGCAAAAGTCAAATCCTTCCTCGCCTGCATCTTTCGTATTCGCTTTCAGAAGCAGATTGAGCTTTTGGTGCGTGGGTAAGCATCCAAGGAGCGGGGAAGCAGCCAGCACAGCATAAGGAAACATAGCCAGGTTACAACAAAAGGAAAGGCTTTAACAGAAGAGCCACAAAAACTGTTTCCCGCTCTATTTTGGACCCAGTGTGCTGATAGAATAAACACACACTGCCAGGTTTTTTTCATCACTCCCAAAAATATGTTTCTACACGAAAAAATATTAATTGCATCGAAGACTTCGTGAGCCCTGGCAGTACTACTGGGAGAAATCACCACTCAAACAGATTTGTTATGAGTATATGAAACATAGTGTTTACTGAATTAAAATAATCCAATCCACAAATATTGATTACAGATGTGGGCTGTCCACAGGTCCACTGTAATAGAAATAAAAAAGTGACAGTGATAAGTGTGACATGCTAGTGCACCATCTGCTTGCTTGAGTGCACCATCTGTTTTTTCTACTGCTGCTATTCGTGCCCTGATCCTATTTTAGTGGCACCAGGAGATGGATTCAAATACCAGCAAAAATTAAAATTACATGCTATTTATTTATTGTTCTGCTTAAGAGGATGTCTTCGTTGTTTTCACTGTTCCCTTGACCTCAGCATTACTGTTAGCTAAGCCTGTATGTATTTTCTGGCACACAGTATATTAAAGCATTCGCAATGCTGATGGATGTTCCCCTCTTTTGGTCATCTCGGGGCTTGCTGGGACAGGTATCAAGCCTGTGTGCAAACGTGTTTCATCCTGAGTTGTCTTCCACATGTTAACAACCCTGCAGTGTTTTCATGCAGCACTCAGGTGCTGGAAGACATCCTGTGTGACCAGAGACCAACTTCTGGGCCACTGGACATTGTTCCTGGTGGGGGTGATTGGCACCACGGAGTCCCACGGGGCAGCAGTGGCCTGGCATTGGCAATGGCTCCCCCAGTACCAACACCGGCATCTCCCGTGGGACATTGTCCACGGGCACCTGAGTGTTGTGCAGCACCGAGCACAGAAGGGTGCCGAGCCCCAGGGAGGGCTCTGGGTGGTGGTGGGGACTGTGGCTGCTCACAGGTGTCCTGCTGTCTTCTCATGTGTGTTATCTTTTTTGACATCAGATGGGGCTTGTTTAAGATCATGCTTTTCCTGTTCTCCACACTGGCTCTGGATTGCCCAGCTGATATCAGAGGGGCTCTCTGCATGGCTCAGATGGACAGCCTCTCACCCCCCTCCTGTTTGATAATGTGAGACACTGCTGAGCACCTTCAAAAACTTCCCCCAACACCCCTTTTCTGGGAATGGCTCCTTCTTATGTGCCTGGGAATGGCCAAGACATCCCAGACCTGGTTGTCTAGTGAAAGGTTGCTGCTGCTTGAGGTCATGTCCCTAAGCAGACCCTAAAGTAAGAGTCCGTGTTACTTTCTGGTCTAGTGCCTTATCTGTATCCCTGCCACCCTCCCCTGCCCACTTCCAGGGTGACTCCTGACCCTGCACTTCCTGGGGAATTAATCACTCACATATCCCTGCTCCACATCATCCATTTTGCAGCTTTTCTGTCTCCTCCTCCTCCCTGGAACTGCATCTCCTACGCTTTCCTTCCCCAGCCCTGCAGAATGAGCCTCTCCCTGTCCCTTCTTGGCCCTCTCCTGGCAAAATATTAAGAATAAGGAACATCCCTGTAAAAATATTGCTGTTAGGTGTTGCAGTTATTGACCATCAGTGAAAGTCAGACAAATGAGGGGACTGAGCAGGGGCAGGAGACCAGGCAGGGCAGCCCTGGACAGAAGTAAACACAAAGCTTGTGTGGAAGAGAATGGGACTGATGAGAAGGCCACCTTCAAGCTACTGTCCTTGGCACCAAACATGCTTCTGCTGCTGCTCTCCAGCACATGGATGTCCTCATGGACACCAAGGCTCAGCCCTGCTTGCCCCTGGACGTGTCCTGGCCAGGGGTGAAGAACCTGTCTGGGGGGCCGTCAGCACAGTGGGAGTGTGGTCTGCCCCCCTTGCTGCTCACAGATGCACAGGGTCTGCAGGAGATGAGCAAGAGACAGAAGCTGAGGTAGCCCTGCTCTGCGTGCTCAGCTCTGCTTGCTGAGCTCTGCTTGCTGCTTCCTACAACAACATACAGGTATGAAATCGTGTCAGAGCGAGTGCACCGCGAATTTTGCTGTACAAGGTCCTCCCCATGGCAGCCAGCTGTCACACCACGCACATCCAAACAGGGATGTGATTGCTAACCTGTCATGTTTATAAATAAACTCCTCACCAACCACTCCAGCTGCACCATCACCTTCTTCCAGTTTCCTCGGGCTGCACTGTGCCCACTCCCAGCTCTGCTCCTGGTTGCATCCTGCTCACCTGACTCCTTCCTCTGCCTCCCCAAACACTCCCAGTGGGCAGAACAGCTGTGCTCTCACAGACACGTTGTCTCCAGCCGAGGCAGCCCGTGCTCCCTCACGGGTGACAGGGTTTCTGTGTCCCTCTCCAATGCCACATTTGTCTCATTGGGCATCACAATGCCAAATGCTGGGGGGCCAGAGAAGAGCTGCAGCTGGCAGGACAGACACCAAATCCAGGGACAAGGACACATCCCTGGTAAATGACAGCCAAAGCAAAGGAGGGTATGGGCTGAGGAGATTGCTTNCTCAAACTATGCCACCAATGATTATATACCCTGAGCAACCTCCTACATAAAATGCTGAATTAACTATATATTGAAGGACACAGTCAAGTATGGGATTTTACTGCTGAAAAATACATTTTCCATTAATAGTTAAATAAATGAAAAAGCCACCTTCTGAGCTTTTTTGGGGGAAAAGTCAGTAGCAATTGAGTTGTTTAACAGTTTAAATCCCTGCTCTAATGTCTAAAGGGAGGTGTCTCACCCCAGCAATAGCCACATCCCATCCCTGCCCCAGCTGAGGAACTGGGAAACTGCAATTCCTGCTGTTGTGATACTTCCTTAGCAGCATTACTGGTCATACATGACTCAGTCGGCTCCATTCCCTCGCTCAGCTGCAGAACAGACCCTGCCTACTGTTTGGATCAAGTATCCAGCCAGCTTGATGCTTTTTCTCATAACTAGTGCTTGCCTGGACTTACTCCCTGCAACTGCCCTTGCACAGTAGAGATCCTAATACCTCCCTTCAAAGGCACTTTCCGACTTAGTTTTACACTGTTTACATAAAAAGGACAAGGAGTCCCTATTTTTTTCCCAGCATGGGTAAATCCTTACATCAGCCTTGGGTGTGCACTTCCCCTTCACTACTGCAATGCTTCAGGATGGTAAGAGGTGCAACAAGATGACTAATGTGAAATAAACTCAGGTTCCAGTTCTGGGCTGCAGAACTGGTGCATAGCTGCGCTGTTTTCCCTTCCTGAGTGCAGGCAATGCTGTTTACACTCAATTTCTTTCCCCTTGGGCATCCTTCCATGGTGCCAGCAGAGCGGAGAACTGAGCCAGCACCACGCCTTGCAGAGCTTTTCCGAGGGGTGGATGTTGTCCAGCTTTGCCCCCAGCTGCACGCCCCACTCTGGGCTGCTGCGCCGCTCTTCCCCATGGCTGCGGCTCACCTGAAGCAGCCCCAAATCACCACTTCATCTCTGATCTCTTGGTATTATTTCCTCCAGGAGACCCAGCACATACCTTCACAAGACAAAAGGCACAAACTCAACCACAGGAGGAGTTTCAGAACATCAGGAAATACTTCACTGCGAGGGTGATCCAGAACTGGGATGTCCAGAAAGGCTGTGGGGTCTCTGTTTCTAGGGATACTCAAAAACCCTCTGGCCAGGGTGCTGGGCAGCTGGCTGGGGGTGGCTGCTTGAGCAAAGGAGTAGGACCATGTGCCAGACAGCCCTTCCAACCCCAACCATGCAGTGACCTGTGAAGAGCAGGCTGAGGGTGAACATTCATAGTTCACAGTTCTGCTGGATGGGAAAGGCCCTGGACTGGGAAGAAACACTGCTTTTACCCCAAAACCTTCCCCACACACCCAATAATTTCCAGCCTTATGGTCAAACTGAGCCCTGGCCACAGCTCCTGCTCCACAAGCACCACCCCTCCTTTTCTCCCGAGTGACTGACCGAAGTAAGCTGAGCTGTGAATACCCTGCCTGAATACCTTAACCTGATGGTTTGGGCTTCCATTCAGTGCCAAACACAGACTTGCCCGGCTGGCAGCTTATTTTTTGCCCCAGCTCAGGTCAAGTCCTTCTCCCTTCATCAGGGCATGAAATCCCAGTGCTGCTGCAACCAGCCAGGTCCCTGCTGGCCAGATTTCCACCTGCTATCCCTGCACTTTATGGCATTCACACGCTCTGTCACGCTGGATTACATCCGCCCGAGCGCTGTCGTCAGGGAGCTCAAATATGGTTCATAAAAGCCTCAAGATGTACCTTTAGAGCAAAATAACAGCAGGGTAATGGGTAGATGTAATGCAGCGTGAAGAAAACCTTGAGGATCAGAGAGAGAGGGTTTTAAAAGCAGGGTGATGGGGGGAAATTCCACCAATAAATTAAATATTGCACGATTTGATGGTGTTGAAGAGCATCGTTAACCCCCAGCACTTAGGAATTGAAGGATGGACCTGAAGAAAAAAAAAGCAAAGGAGAGTGAGTGATTTAGGGTCAAAATCATAATCTTTTTTCTTCCTCTTGAAGTATCTTTCAAATTTTCTTTTCAGTCCTGGAGGAGGGCTCAAAATTTTCCTTTGAAAAAAAACAACGGAAGTCAGAATGGGGTCTTGGGGGTGCTGCTGGCCATGAATGGGGCAGCATCGCGGTCCCTTGCCCTGCAGCATGTACAGAGGAGCAAGGACAAGCTGTGCCTCTACAGAGATGAGGTGGATTTGGGCCCTTCTCTCATCAAAGCCCTCACCCCTGTTGGGACCGGGCAGCCCAAGGCATTGCAGCATCCCCATGGGCAGAGCTCAGCTGGCCCCCAAGGCCGGCCTGGGGGTCACTTGCAGGCAAAGCTCTGGACAGGACTAACATGAGGTGCCAGCTCACTTGGGAATGGCCACGTAGCACGGCAGGGGGTGATTCAGGCAGCAGTGGATGTTCTTTTAGTTTGCCATTACTGATTTTATAACTGTCTCCTTTTTTCTCAGGCATTACCCTGACCTGGGGCTTTGTAGGCAGCAAGTCTCGACCAGCCTCTTGCCTGCAGCCTGGGCTCTTTTTTAAGCACGCAGAGCAGAGGCAAGTGGGAGAGCAAGGGGTGGTTTAGGGCCCTTTAGGATATCCACAAGGTGGGGGACTCGGCAGTGCCGCTCCCCAAAAGCCCTTGGTCAGCACTGGCTGACAAGCTCAAAGCATTTCAAGCGAGAAGAAGCAAAGACTGTGGGCACACGACCTGCAAAGCTGACCACTGTGTGATCACTTTTCCTTTATTTACTTATTAATAGCTCACGTAATTATTTAAGAAAAAAAAAATCAAGCAAACCTTATCATGACAAGATTAGAAGCATCATCAAACCAAGCACTGGCAACAACCCCTATGCCACTGGCACAGCTGCTCAGCAGAGCCAGTGCCAATCCCTGCCCTTCTGTGCCCTTATCCCAGGCCCCTGTCACCCCCTGACCATTGCTCCCAGCGTGGTCCCTGCAGACAGCAGCTGCTCCAGCCACGTCTCTCCAGGCCAGGGACGGGGCTCTGCCTGGGCACGTTCCGATGGCTGGAGCAGGCAGGTTGGTTCAATCCGAACTCCTGGGCCCGCTCATCCCAAACCACCAAGCTCAGAAGTTGGAAGGGCAGATTCAACAGGTCGGCAGGGCCAGCGCTGCCTGGCTGGGGCTCCACCCAGCTCTCCTCGCCTGCTGGGCACTGAGGAACCAAGGGACTTGATTTCCCTGGTGCTGGGGAACTACAGGACTCCATTCACGTTTCCCCATGTCACTTCACCCTCTCCAAATTTCACTCCAAGTCACACTGTCGTTTTCAGCCTGGTGGCAGCAGCCCCACGCACAGCAAGCTCCATCATCCCTCACTGCCCTCAATCCCTGAGCCCAGGGCTGTCTCTCCTCTGGGTCACAAATCCCCAAGAGATCCAAACACTTTTCCACCATGTTCCCACTTGTCAGAGCTGCTGCCAGGCTCCGCCATGCACCTTCCTCTGCCTGGTGCCTGGTTCCCAAACTGCAGGGGTGGTGACTGACCTGCAGGCCAGCTCTAGGCTCGGGCTGCCACCCGAGGTGACCAGCACTGCAGCAGGGACACACGGGTTCAGTGCTGCTGACACTGGTCACCAGCTGGTATTGGCACATGCATCTGCAGCCTGCAGGGTGGCCACGCTGGAGACATGACAAAATAAATCCTGCTTGAGCCAGAGGGCACGCCAGCCATCCACCAGCTGCATGCGCAGGCACACGGATGGATGGGGCAGCGGAGCACGGCCCTGCGGGAATAAGAAACTGCGGGATGTGCCAAAAACCCTGCAACCACCCCAGCCTCAGCAGCTACTGACACTTGCCAAGGGGGGAAAAAAGCCAAATATCCCTTCTGCAGTACTGTGAACTATGCAAAGGTACCCAGTGGTATGGCAGGATAGTCCAAGGACAAGCAGCTAAACAAGTTCTGAGAACTCATATATTAGATCAATTCATCTAGTTGAGGCCTCATCTAAATATTGTCTAATATTTAATAATTTAATTGTAATAATAGATCCAGTGATCTAAAATACAAACCAACCAAAGAGAGGAGCATGTAAGCTCTGTGCTCTTGCAAACCCTAGTTAGACAAAAGTTCCATCAAGAAGCTGGAGACTTCAGAATTCAGAATTCAGCTTTCCCATTCAAAAAGAGGTCAGATCTTAAAAGCTTAGCTAAATGTTTTCAGTATTAGAGCCCCAAGTCATGCCCTAGGAAGAAGTACGGAGCTCCATGTAAGGCTGCCTGCCTTGGGAGCTCAGAGCTGCATCTTTGGGGGTTCACCTTCACTTCCTTTAAACTCACTTGAATAGGAAAGGGCTGAGGGGTGTCAGGAGGAGGAGGGAGTGCTGGCACAGACACACACGCACCATGTGAAGGCTGAGGAAAATGGTGGTATCACACGGCCAGGGAAGAGGGGGTAGCAGCTGTTTCTCAGCCAGCCCTGCAGCAGATTCCGTCTCATGCTGAAGTTTGATGGCCACACACCGACTGCATGGGGGCAGAACCCTGCCCAGTCTTCCAGCAAGCACAGACTCAGGTGGAGATGGCACAGGGCATGCCCCGGCACTGGTGTGTCACTCAGTCACAACACACTGCAGCATCTTCCTGCATCTGGGACAAACTGCAAGCCTGCACAAGAACTACAAATAAGTAAGGAAATAAATGGAAGTTTTCCTGGCCTTTTCCTAGCCCACAAATCTTCTGCCACCCACACTGCTCCCCACCCAGCCCCAGCATGCTGATGCAAGCCTAGAGGTTGGGAAAATACCAGCACAGGAGCTGCTCCAGGACAGCAACTGCTGCAGGGGCTGGGAGCCAGCTACAGCAAAAGCTTGTTGAGACATTTTCTGACAGTGAAAAAGAGAAGGTGAACACCACTCCAGACACCATGGCGTTAGGATTACCCTGGAGATGTTAGCATGAATTTTGTTTTCAGCTTGGGAAAGTCAATGCCTGCAGCTTCACTGGTGGTCTCGCTACACACCTGATCTTACCCATGGATGTTCTGCTCTCCTGCCTAAGGAAAGGGTCCCATGGAAGCAAATGCTGCACAGCTTCCCCACGCACTGAACTGAATGAGGTCAGCTGGAATGAAGCACGGAATGAGAATGGGGCTGGCCATTTCTTATGTGGGAATAACAACAGCAAGGCTGGTACCAAGATTATTTTCTTTTGCAAGGAGAAACTAGGAAACAATCACCAGGGTTTTATACGTACCCTGTCAAAGGAAAATTGAAGGGATAAGAGCAGAAGCATTTGTTTTATAAAAGACTCATAATTAGAAATGAACATATAAAATTTAATAGCTTGGTTTAAAATACATTTTCAATTAAAAAACAGCAGGCAAAACAAAAAAAATCAGTTTCATAAAACATACATGACATTGCTGCTACTGTTATAAGACCCGTGTCCCAGAATATTTTATAGTGGAAAACAATCGTCAGATTTAGTTCACATACTTCATTAAGCAGTAAAAAGAAATAACATTCATGTCAATCTTACCTCTATGGAGACTCTAAATCTACTTCCCTGACCCTAGACCAAGTTTCTGTAATAAAACTTCCATTTTCAATAAAAATATGTAAATAGATATATATATGTATTCTATATATCAGGTTTTTAAAAAAAAATTCCCTTGCCATAGTAAAATTATTCCCGTGGCTGCCGAAGGGAAGCCCAGGCAGGAGGCTGGTGCTGGCTGGGTACGAGTCCCGTGGCTGCTGTGCCGGCCATGGATTCCTGTACGGGGTGGCAGGTGTTGGCCAAGTCTCTTCAGCATCGTGCTGCACATCAGCCGCTCTCCTTCGGGCTCCATCCCACCTGTTCCGGCCGCATGCCCACAGTCAGAGATGCATCCATGTGCAGTTTGCTCGACTCCAGCCACAGAGCAAAGAGGGGAGCACGCAGTGCCCAGAGCATCGCCAGCCCTCTGTTGGGGCCTAGCAGTGGAGGAGGAGAAGGAAGGAGGGGGGAATGGAATGAACCAGCTCAGGATTGATCCAAATGCAAATTCCAAAATACTGTATTTCATATAAATCATTAAAAAAGAAGGTGGGGAGGGACTTCAAGTGGTCACTTGCACTCACCGCCAAGGGAGAATCGGTTACTCCTGTGACAGTCCAGAGACACCTTTGCCCATCCTGGCTCTGAAGACCTTTGGTGCCAAACCACTGCCTCCATGGGCAACCTCCTCTTCTCACTAGAGAAAACTGCCTCGACACCCAGCCTGGATTTCTGCGATTCACACCCACTACTCCTTGTGCTTGCCATGGATAGGGAGGACACCTCCATGGGTTGGGAGGCTGCTCCCATCAACCATCCCATCTGCATATGAACCCTCACCAGCCAAATCATGCAGGCCTTCCTCCTCAGAAGCCACGAGCTCTGGCTGAAGGACCACATGGTCTGGCCTGTCTGAGACATCCGCAAGGACTCGGCTCTGCTGGCAGGGCACCGCGCTCCAGTGGAGGCCTCAGTGAGCCAGGCAGAGCCAAAGTGGGGGGGTCTCCTATTTCTTGCAGGTCATGCTCCTGTTGATCAACTCAACATGGCATTTGCCTCCCTCTTCCAAACAACACCATGACAGACCTGAACAATAGTAGGTTATGATTTGTTAACCATTAAGTAGAATCGTTAATTATTAAGTAAAATCATATGCTACTTTTCCGGACTATTTCTCCAGTCTTTCCAGGTTGACCTTCATGTCCTAGGTGAGGTATGTGCAGTTTTGTACTGTCTGAAAACGTTATAAACCTTTCGTTACCCAGATCCTTAACTAAAGCTCTGACACTGGACCTGGCACTCACGTTCATCTGCTCACTATGTAACGGAGGTTTTTGCCTTAGAGCCAAGTGCTGCCCTTTAAATGCTCCTCTCTCACTTGCTATTAACCAAAGGGTGCCTTTCCTTCATAAGCACATGTACACGATGAGTAAATAGCACAGAGCAGTACTTTTTGGAGATGTCTGGCACTCCCAGCTGGGGCTCAGGATGCCTGCTCTGCCCCTTGGGTCTCTCCAGTTCAGCAGCCAGTCCATGGTAGGTACAGACACCAAGAATGCATAACCGACTTGCAGGCCCTGCTCCCTGCTAACACTTGGCCTGCTGAGCCATTTTGGCCCCTTCCTCTCTCAAAAGCCTTGCCTGTGCATTTCTAGTTGCTGACATCCTAGGCCCTGCAAGCCGGCTCCAGCCCATGGGTTCATCCAGCCTGAGCTGCTGGTGTGGGCAGCATCCAGCTGAGCCTTAAATACACTGCTACAGAAAAAAATCCACCCTCCAGGAGACCTTCTTCCTGACCCCCAAAAGCGAGACTTCAAGAGAACTGCATTGCTCAGCTCCTCTTGTGACCCAACTCTCAGACTTGGCCTAAATTCCCTCCCAGAACAGCAGTACACAGCTGTTTCAGGTCTTAGTGGCAGTTCATGAGAGAAACCAGGACTTCCACTGCCTGCCTGTGCATGAGGATTTAGGGGAGAGCCAGTATCTTTTTCCTTCCACATAGGAAGATCCATGTTTAACAAGCAGGTCTCTTGTGCCTTCTATGAATGTACAAACGTGTGCTCACCTTTGGTGTATGATAAGGGTTTGTCCATTTTTAAATATCTACGTTAAATATGTTTTCTCTGTATATGGCATCCTTTTAGATGGGCTTCATTGCATATATTCACGTATATACAGAACACCATATTTTATATATATTATATATCACTTATATGTACACATTTACAAACCTTCAAAAATATATTGCACTTATATACAATATAGCTTCATCTGATGAGAGTTCACACAGTTACTAAGGCGAGTTCTTCATAAGCAAGGCAGTTTTACATTCCCCCCAAATGACACAAGTGATTTCAACAGTCTGCCCTGGTCACAAGTAAACATTATAAAGACTTTTCTCCAACCTGCATGCAACTCCTACTAGTATCAATTAGTAGTTTTGCAGCTCTCCCTAGCAGAAAACAGTCCAGTAAAATGGTATTAGCTGATAACAGGCTCAAACATGGTTACTGAATAGATAAATAAGACATCACCAGGCTAAAAGGCCACCTTCCAGGAGATTTCCCCTCCCGTACCTACTAGTGGTTTACACACTAGTAAAAATATATACATGCTCTCCATTTAATTGCTGATCTTTGCTTGCCCATTTCAAGTGCAAATAAGGTCATGAGCAAGAACACAAACACAAATGTATTAAGCAAAACCACTGCTCTGCTCCCCAGAACAAGTCAAACACCTGGCTTTCTTCTGGAGGTGATTAGTGTTTTGCCCAACATACTGAATTATGGGAAAATGTTCACTTGAGACCTTTGTTTAAAATCCACAGAGGATCTGTGATCTTAGATCTCAGTCAGAGTGAGCTTGTAAGATCCTCCAACCTCTTCAATCTGCAGCTGGAAGGTATCTTCATTAGAATAGTGTTTCACTATGTTATCGTCCATGTTGACCAGAATTCTGGAAAAACAAAACAGATCAGATATTTTACAGTTCTAAATGCCAAAGAGAGCAAAGGCATCCTCAAACCTAAGCAAGCCTGGACTACCCAAGGGTAACACAAGATCCCTGCTCATGTCTCTCTGACTCATTGCTTCCCATAGCAGATCTGGCTGTCCTTACCCAAATCTGCCACCAAGGCTGGCAGCCACACTTCTCAGAGTCTGAATGGAAGGGTTAAATCTGGCTCCTGGACCAGGGAGGGAAAGAGATCTTGGAACCGGTAGAATCCTTCTGAAGCTGCAGACACTTGGGGCTCTGAATGGGTTTGCTTGCAAGTTATGAACTATCAGCACAAAACCCTACAGAGCTCGCAGGGAAGAAACCACCCATGCTTGGCCACTGCTTTCATTTGCCGGAAAGGTCAACACCTGTGTGTTTGTGCACACACACACACACACAGATGTGCTTAGCAGTGGTTTAGATATTACAAATTCTAAACTTTTGCAGCTGTTCTGGTGGGGTAATTCTGCTATGAAAGTACAACCCTGGAAGGGTGTAATTTTCTGGCTAGAAGGGCTTTGGAGAAGGGACTGAGACACCAAAG
This sequence comes from Edolisoma coerulescens, assembly GCA_013397115.1. Classification (NCBI taxonomy): domain Eukaryota; kingdom Metazoa; phylum Chordata; class Aves; order Passeriformes; family Campephagidae; genus Edolisoma; species Edolisoma coerulescens. The sequence continues at coordinate 625,175 of VWZW01000904.1, read as the reverse complement.
TGACTTAAAGACAACCCAAGAAAATTTTTGAGAAATTAGAAGATAAAACAAAAGCAAACAATGTTCAGAAACTCAATTATTTATGCTACAAAATAAAAAAATGGTGAAGTATGGCCTCTGGGAGAAACAGACACTTCACAACAAAGTTCTCTCCAATTTGGCCCACAAAAAGACAACCAGGGTCTAGTAATTGTAGCCAAATGCAGATATAGTGAGCCCAGTCAACCACTGGAACATGGGTTGAAGGAGGTTCTTCATCACTGGGAATCTTTTAACAAATTGAACTCTTCTTCCTCTGACACAATCAACTCTGGTTCAAATAACAATTAGCTCAGAGAGGTTCCGTGACTTGTATTTACCCAGGAAGTCAGACTACGTATTTCCATAGGACCCTTCCTAAAGCCTTCCAGTCTTCAGCAGTGGATGATGTTGGAATGTGAGTACATCGTGTGCACACGACTGCAAATGGCATTCGCACACCTGCAGTGCATGGAGGAATTATACTGCAGATCTGCCTACAGGTTTGAAAGAGGTGTTCATGTTCTTAGGCAGTTGTTGCACAGGTACATACTCACCCTTTTTTACATTTTTTGAAGATTTTTCCTATTTTATCAAAAGGAACATCATACTTGTCAGATATCTAGAACAAAAGAAAGCAATGATTGGTGAATCTAGGAGACTGCTATCATTGTCTTTCCCTTCCTATTTTACAGAAAGGAACAACAACAAAAAAAAGCCTGCAAATGAAGACAACTGCTCTGCCCTATAAAGGCAACACTAAATCCCAAACTGTAGTGTAAGTCTACAGATGAGAACTTCTCTGCATTTAGCCAACTCCTGTGCTAAAAATTTAATCATGTTTAAAACCTGGCTACTTACTTCTCATACAGCAACCTCTTGCCCCTACACTCAAAAGCCCATCCATTAAAAACCACTCCACACCCTGACTCTCATTCTCTCGTGCCTCTCTGTTCTCTTAGCATACTGAAAACCATTTTTCAATTTAGTGTCAGAGGGATTAAGTGAAAACTAGTCATGAGAGTGGCTGAAAGAAGAAAATAGCAACATAAAGAAGACCTTTGCAGCTAAGGGCATGAGGTGATCAGAAACACTCCCCTTCCCCAGCAGGGTGACATCAATGTGAAGCCACAGCCACTGACCATGGCACTTCACTGCACAACCTCCAGAAAGTCAGGAGGTCAGTAACCTAAGCCTGGTTTACTTTGGCAAACTGCTCTATCACACCGACAGTAAGGACCAAACCAATACACTACTTTGACATGCAAATGTACAGGGAGGTTCCCCCAAGCTACAGCTGTGAGCTCTTCGTCCCTTGCTTTTAGAAATCCAAGTGAAACAACAAAGGCACAGCTTCACTTCAGGACCACGGGGTAAGGGAGGACTTCACAGCCTTCAATCCCTCTCTCCATTAGCCCTCACCCTCCAGCTGGCAAAGCCTCACAGCTAGGAAGAGATAAAGATTCTGGTTACAGAACTATCTCTGCAACCAAAAGTTAATGGCCAGACCTGCCTGTACACCCCCAAAGCCCCTGTTCCCTGAGCAGAGGCATTAATCACAGAAAGAGACAGACAGAAACATCAGTTTTGAGCTCGTGCCAAACATTACACCATTCCTTGGACTTAAGCTCTGTACTTCCCTTGCTCTGCAGCAGCTGGGATAGTGGAAGGCTATCTTGGAAGTCAAGCACCAGAGAGCAATTTCACATGTGTGCACAGATATATAAAAGTCTTCAGCAACAAACAGAAGCTGGGACTTGGAGCTCTGCATTACCAGCTTGTGAAAGGGCAGTGGAGGCCCCCAAACATGGCTTTGAAACAAACCCAAGTCACTGGACACATTTTGAAAATCATTCCATCTTCTAACTAAAGTACCCTCTCTGACAAGAGGAACATCCAATCATCAAGTTTGACACACCTGGATTTTCAGGAAGGCTTCTTACACCCAGACCCCATAGATGTGGGGTAAGGTACTTAAAAGAGAAGCTTCCTGAATTCCCTTAATAATAAATTAAAGCATTATTTGCACTAATTTCCATGTTATTGAAAGGAAATCTTTCTTATTCTCCTTATCCAGAAAAGTAGAAATATGTGGACACAAGCTGTGACTGAAAGTCTGACTCCTGTGGCTGGCCAGTGTGTAAGGACTGGGTAGCCAGGGCTTTTTCTCAAGGACTATAAACCAACCTCGTTACTTACCGCTTCCATTAGGCCTTTCAGAGATGGCGTCTTCAACATTAGTGCATCAAAGACTTCCTCTGACTCTTTTCGGACATAGAGCAACACTGGAAAGCAATTTGGAGAGGAATTAACCATTCAATGGCTTCTCAGGAAAGATCTGTATCCCACAGTGGCTAAGCACATGGGTACATACACTGAGAATCTTATGAAGAAACATATATACATACATTCAATACCCACTTAAAGCTGTAGCACAAACATGCACAGCTAGGTTAGCTCAAAACTTACTCCTTGCAAATAAAGCCACTGTATGCTCAAGCATCTTTACTGTCAAAATATTTCTGTATTTTATTTTCTCTATTATTAAAAAAAAGGGTCATATTTGAAACAAAGAAAGGAGGAACACAAAACACAAATCTTTGAGACTCTTGGGTTCCTCTGTATCTCACAGTCATTTACCATGAGACTTTTCACCGTCAAATGATTTGACAGATGCTATCACAGCAGGTGAAGCCATCCTGGCCACCTCCTCATTTTAAAATAATTTATTTGTACAGTTCTCTGCTCCTCCTATGCTGTCTCATCTTTCTTCCTACCCCTTGCTGTGTTTCAGTAATACTCATACCACCACAGCTGACATACAATGCAGGCTTGGTCTCCTGCTAGGAGGGGAACCAAAGAGCAAGAACCCCAATTAGGCGAGCATCCCTAGCGTTCTCAAGCTAGCACAGACTCACTATATGTAACATCAGCCTCATTAAAAACTGCATTAAGGCTGAAGAATAAGCTAGGAGAGCAAGAAAGCTTGGACTTTAACAGCTTTGCTGTCTTTAATCCATCTTCTAATGACTAGGTATTGCAGCCTGGATTGTTTGCAAGGGTTCATCAGCCACAGCTTTGACACACCTGCAACACAGAACAATTACTGGCATTTCTAATTGAACAAGGTGAACTCAGGACAGCACAGCACCTTGATGCATTTCCCAATTTTCCTGCTAAAGGCAGGTTTAAAAAGGGAGGACTGTAGATTTGAGAAGGGAAGACGGGACACATACTCTCAGTTACAGCACAGGTCAGCTGAGAGTCAGCCAAAGGAGAGAGAATCCCATGGGCCTTGTTTTATGGCATACAGCAACATGGAAAAACAAGAAGTCTGATTTCCTTCTATAAAATTCATCCTTCCTTACTAGTTTATCCAGACTTCAGAAGTGCAGCCCCATTATGGTCAGACTTGCTAGACTTAGCATTTTCTGCTTCACAGGTTTAATATTTCAAGCTTTGTTGTGGTCCTTCCACACACAACTGTCATCAAGCAGGCACACCACCTCCAACACCCCAAAGGGACCTCTCATCTCCATCCACAGCACCACAACAACATGAAATTGCAAAGATTGAAACTCAGTTAAAAATTAGCAGAATATTCTCTTTGCTTGGCTTTCAGAGGTGAACATCCCAATTCCTGGCACCATGAAAGATGCAACAGCTTTATATCCAGAACCAGTTCTGGTGTTCATTGCTTAAAGTCCTGGAGGAGATTTCCAGAGTATTTTGTAGCAGATTACATGATGAATTCTCTCCCCCAGTCCATTAGGGATACTGGTAAGCTGCTCACCTCCTCTTGACTCACTTTCCTTGGCTCCAGGTTCAGAGCCAATTACTGTCTGAGTTGGCAGAAACCCCCAGAAATTCTCACAATGTAAAAGATTTGCACAGCTGAACCACATCCTCATACACGAACGGTCAATACTCAAAGGCAGAAAAATCAGGCTGAAGTATACATCACTATGAATTAAAAAATTCTTTAACCTCAGGTTCATCTCCCTATCATGATGGACAAATACTTCACACACTCAGTCTCTGAAAGAAGAAAGTACCTCTTTTTGGCTCTTCTATTCTGGACATCTTATTTGGAGTAGCAATAAAGTCCTCTTCACCAATATAAGCTCCTCTCTTCAGGTTGGAGCTGTCATTGACAGGGCAAAAAGTCAGCAGTGGTACAATTACAGGGACTTATCCCTCTGTCTGAGGGCAAGGTGACTGGAGGTTGAAGGGCAGCTCTTACCTTTCACCCTCTAGCTCTTCTGAAGCAACAGGAAGGACCTTTAAAAACAAAGGGGAGATTTTGTGAATATTTCATCCAGAACTAGAATTCACTTTCTCTTACAAACTTTTGATGCTGAATCAAATGACACTTCGGCTCAATCTTCCAAAAGCCAGTAAGCATCTTCTTTACCTTTTTTCATAAAAAGTATTAAAGGATCTCAAATGAGAGACAGGAACAAAGAGGAGCTAACCAGCTTTCTACCTGGACTGGTGTAGAGCCTTCTGACAAAACTCAGCACCAGGGCCTTTGTAGGAAAACATGCATGAATGTCAGCCTCATGGATACAAGTTTATTCTCCACCCCTGCCAGGAGTTCAGACAATGCTCTTAAAAAGTAAAGTTTAGATGCTGTGAGAGCATGGCAGAACTCCCAGCACAGGAAAGTTCAAGATTTTGAAACCTGGTTGCATGCTAATTTTTTCCCTTCCAGTTTCTTGTAAGCTGGAACTTTCCAGGAATGCTGAGGCAGGGCGCTCTGGCAGGGGATCACAGAGCTGACACATGTGCCAGTTCCACAGGATATTTTCACCCTGCAGCAGGCATCTGGAGGAGCCTGTGCTGCACAACAGCACACCAGGATCCCAAGAGATATTACAAGAGAAAACCAGCCTGCAGTTCATGCAATGGAAACGCTATGGAAAAATCCTTTCAGGTTCAGAAACTGGACTTGATAGAAAAATAATTTGATGATAAAACATCCTCAGTTAACTCCAGCCAATATATCTTGGAGCAACATCTCTTGCCCACATGAAACTCAGCTGATTACAGCACTGATGCAGTCTGACATTCCATATGTACATATGCACACACAGCATCCCAGGCCTTTTGCAAATATATGCCAGAGCCTCCTCATCCCCACACCCATGAGCTTTACTCACGTGAGCCCCACGCTGCAGGTTTGCAAAGTGAACATCAGGAATGAAGAGGACAGGCTGAGTGTCTAAGTCCATGAAGGGCTTGAAGATGGTGATGTCAGTACGTTTGTGTGAGGGAAGCATGGGCACCTTGACATCAGAAACTGCGGAGACAAAGATCGGGACAGAGGATACTGAAGGCCCTGAGGGAGCCCTACATCATTTAAAAGGTACACACGCTGCTGAACAAGGGCACTCTGCAGCCAGGGTCAAAGTAAAAAGCTCCTGTGGTAAAGGAGTTTGAAGTTTGGTTGTCTACCTCTCAGCTGCGGGCCTGGGCCCTGAGGAAACAGCTTGTTTCACAGAGTTTCTCCATCTCTCCAACTGAGCTGCTCAATTTTCTTCAGATATTAATTAGGATGGATAATAACCTGGCACTCACCCCAAGAGAGGAACCGAGGTCTACCATGTACCAAGTAAGCCATCCAAAGAGAGGGCAAGCACTAGTCTCTGCCCCACCTTCTCCCTATCCATTCCCTCAAAAGCTTGCTGGTGTTCCTATACCAGGAAGGTAGAAAGAAGACAAAGGGACAACTTGCTTGTTCCCAATTGGGAGCCTCTCAAAGAGACAGCACCACAGGAGCACTATACTACAGAGGCAGTACAAATGCTGGTTTGTGCAAGTTGTTATATTTAAAGTTACATTTTGATTCCATGCTTTCAAGTTTCACATTTTGGTTCCTCTCACTGTTCATCCTGGTCACCTCAGGGTGCCAGCCCCTAGTCCATCCCCCTAGGATCAGCACTGTCTCCCACACGGCACTGTGGCTCTCAGCTGATGTGACACAACCCACCAAGGGGACAGACTTCATGCACAAAGACCCTCTGAGGAGAAAGTGAGGCAGGAGGTGCCTCAAACTGCACTTCAGACACATTCATGTCAAACTACCACAGCTGAAGACTTTATTTTACCAAGCACAAACATTTCCATCTCAGGTCAAACCAACTGCAAACTAAACCATTTCTCATGTCCTCAGTAGAAAACACACTATTTTCTCCTTGCAAAACCAATTTTTTTAAAGATTGCTCAATTCCTGTAAAAATAACTTTGACCAAAAGCTACCAACTGTTTCTGCTGTTGAAGAGTTCATGTACATGTGGCCTTTGTGATCCTGGAGGTGAGCATAACAGCTTATGGCTTAAAGGAATCAAAAACTTCCCACGTAAGAACTAAAAAGCAAAGGATCGCACTTTCTAGGAAAATAAGGGTCTCATCGGGCTAAGCCCAAGCCTAGAAAATTAACATTGGAAAGCAGCTTTTGTACAATCATAAAATCCTGGAAATATGTACTGAAACTGTCTTCCCTTTCCAGCCATTACGCAAAGGGCTGCATGCAGTAATCTTTTGGGAGCCGCTGGGGCTACTATGTTTGTGAAACACTAAGAGCGTGTTAAACCTGCCTCTCATGATGTACTCTGAAAAACACCAAAAACCCAGCCCTTTCCACAACTGCCCTTGAGCAAACAGGTTCCCTTCAGCATTATCTTCTGAAGCTGCTCCAGCAGCCTGTACCTGCTGCGTCAGGAAAATCCTGCCCGGCGAGCCGAGAGGTGCGTGCTGGCTGAACCAGTCGGGCTGTTAATGGCACACGGAGCAGAGCAAGCGAGAGCACGCGCCTGCCCCGTGCCAACAAAGAACAGGGAGATACAGCTTCCTCTAAGCAGCTCTGCTGGTGAATAACCAGTCATCCAAACACAGGATCTGTCATCTGCAGCAGCTGAAGGAAGATGCTCAGCAGGAAGAAACTCCTCATCCTTTACGTACTACAGTGCTGAGGTCTTCACATGCTTCACACGTGCAGAAACTTTGACATTACTTGCTAAGGACCTCTTTGTTCTAGAAGAGTGAGCATAGGGCTGAGAGGCTGAAGGCTCAGCCCCAAGGCTGCCATGGCCTTGCTGAGGAGCTGTAAACATATTTTTAATGTAAGTTAAAGCCTAAGTTTAGGATCAAGCTGAAAATACTTAGAACAGATTGTTCTCACAGCCACCTGGATTGGAAGGGGCCCCAGCACTGCCCAAAATCCCACCCTCACCCCACCACTTCAACTGCTACAGCCCATACCTGATTGAATACACAGCAGGATCCTGTCTTGGACAGAAACAACTATACAGAATGAAGCCCTAAATGACCCAGTGTGTTGCAAAACACAATGAGTGTTCCATAAGGAACTGCTTAAAACAAGCACTAGTCCACAGAGGATAAAAATTGACTTGAGAGTTCTACTGCACAAGCTATTTGTAGCCAAAATGAAATCCAATATTAAAATACTGATGGAGTAAGTTCTACTTACAGGCATTCAACTGAGAGCTGGGATCAGTGCATTTGCCTTTTCTTTTGCTTTGCTTTCGCTCTTCATCCCTGATCTTCCTCTCTGCTCCCTGTCAGACAAGAGAGGGAAAGGAATGGGGGAGTGAAGAAGTGGGGGGGGGAGAGAGAAAGAGAGGTATTTTTACTTTTTTGAGGTTTTTTCAGCTGCAGAGACAGGAACACCAGTTCTTCCAGAGCTGTGTTTGTGGAGGTCAGTTCCGAGCTGCTGGTTTGACAGAGTATGCCAACTTTGAGATCTGCTTACTTTTGAGTCCTATCATCTAATGAAATCCAACAACCACATCCATGATGCAAACACTTGCTTTTCTTTCAAGTCAGATGGAGGTATGATGACAAAAGATGGAGATGGAGATATATGACCCACATCTTACAATTTTATAACAATTGTATAAAGCGTTAGATAAAAATATAGTTGAAGTGTTTAAAACAATAAAGAATTGCAGGTTCCCCCAGTTTAGGAGTTCACTCAATGTCATTAAAATCTACATAAGTCACACCACACTTGGATCACCAAGTGCAAGATACCTCCTGCACATTTCACACAGAGCCTGCAGCCGTTGCACCAGCCTTCGCTGAGCTCAAGCTGCAGACATGCATTGCTTTAAGCAGGGATTATTTCTTCTCTTTTTATCAGGGCCAGGCCATGGTGGAATCCACAGATCCCTAACTGGGTTCATGCCTCCACTGTTCCTGGCCTTCCAAACCAAGCAGTAGAGGGGACAGTGCTATATTGCCATATTCTCTGCAAGGTGCAGACAGCCATGATGGAGGTAGAGAAGGAAGCAAGAAGCTTTGGAATAGTGTTCATTCCTCCAGCTCTGCCCAGACCTCACATGTGACTGTGGGTTAAGTCAGGGATGTCACATTGCCAGCTGCATGAAGCGATAAGCCCACAGGAGATACCCAACACTCAATCCTGGTGCTACCACCAGATCACCAAAACTGGTATACACAAGTTCTAGCTGTCTCCCAACACCCTCCTGCAAAGCAGGGCAAAAGATAACAGTTATCTGGCCACACCGAGCCATTATTTCTCATTCCCTCCCCTTCAAAGCTGCCAAAACACACCCTTGCATGGTGCTGGAGGAAGACTCGATTAGCTACAGCAAACGAGGTGTCAAAACTCCTGTGGCCATGGCGTGGGAATCTGTGCCTAATGGTACATGGGAGAAGGGGAACAGCCCTCCTTACTTCCCAGTAAATCAGTGCTCTATAGATACCAGGCTGCCTACGCCTGCTGGTAGCACTGGGATCATCTACACTAGCAAAAAAAAAGGAAAATTAGCCAAGATACTTGATACACATTAACAGACATTAGATGATACACATATATATCATCTTTTCTCCCAACCAATGAGAAAGAAAAAAGCAGCTTCAGGCAGCTGTAGTAAAAAAGAGAAAAAATTACACAGGAAGACACAGGCATTGCCTGGTTTGCTTGACCCCATAAAGCTGATGTGGCCCACTAGAGTGAAGACATCCCACCTAAACCTCAGCACAGCTGGACCCGAACCCCTCTGTGTCATCCCTTACCAGAGTAGTCATAACACCTCAGCTTGACAACAGAAAGATCAGATTTGGCTCCAGATCTGATTTTTACCTTTCATGTGAAAATAATAAAGTTGTGATACAGAACGGCATCTGCTTCCTTGTGGAGAACATGCTGATTCAACAAGAGCACACATTTTGAGAAAACCTCTGCCCTCCCATTCCCTGCTTGAAAGTTGACTTGATGCAGGCTACTGGGGCCCAAGTAAATACATCTCAAACCCCACATTAAAAAAAAAGCAAGTTATGTCTTGATAACAGGCTTTTCTGCCCTGCCAGCAGAGCTCAGGAAGCAGTGGTTTCAAACTGAAAGAGGGTAGTTTTATATTGGACAGAAGGAGCAAATATTTTTATGATGAAGGTGGTGAAGCGCTGGAACAGGTTGAGCAGAGAAGCTGTGGATGCCCCATCCCCAGGGATAGGAAGTGTTCAAGGCCAGGCTGGATGGGGCTTTGAGTAACCTGGTCTAGTGGAAGGTGTCCCTGACCATGGCAGAGATCTAGACTAGATGACCTTTAAAGGTGCTTTGCAACCCAAACCATTCTGTAACCATGCACCTGAAGGAACAGTCTCCATGTTGCTGCCCATTCACATCAATGCTCCAGCAGCCTTGCACCCACTATTTCCTTCCAACAGCATCTCACTCATTTGTTGCTACCATCCCACAAAAGCCTTCCCACAGCACTGCCCATCGCTACCAGATAACAGCAGATCCCAGAGGGCAACACGAGCTGTAGTCTGTGAAACCCTGTATTTAAATTTCCTCATGTAGATGCATAGCAAAGGTACCTTTCAGAGAAGAGGTCTTCTTCCTCTGGGACAGGTCAGCCCCTGTATTGGGGCCAAGCCTGAAGGAAGCTTGTGCCATAACATTCTACAGGCTGACACCATTATGCCCATACTGCTTTACTCAGTTCCTGAAGCCACACAGGAGTGGATGAAAACCAAACATCCCGGGCGACGCAAGCACAGCCTTGACAAAGGAATAGAGGAGAAATCTGTGGTAGAGTGGCCACAGTATCATAATTTTCTGTTGGTTTGGGGTTTTTTTCCAACAGACCTCCACACTACAGACTTGGCCCTCCATGAAGAAAATATGGGTAACAGAACTTCTACAGGTAAGAGTGGTCACATGATGACAAACACATTCAGGACTGTAACAGGTGTGGATATTATAGCAACAATGGTCCTATAAATATTCAAAAGCAGCTGGCTGATTACACAAGATTCAATACAGGGCAGAAAATAGGTGCTTCTTCTGAAATGCCAATGCTATTACAGGAGCCTGGAGCAAGCAGCCAGCATTAGGGTCCATGAGTACACGGGGTTTGTGTATGGTATGATAGCACGCAGGGGCTACAGGGGCGGCTTCTCTAAGAGGATGTTTATTCCAAGAAACAGCTTCCCTCGTGCCCAACAGAGTCAATGCCAGTCAGCTCAAGATGGCCAAGGCCCATTGGCAGTGGAGGTAGGGCCTCTGGGCTTATGTATTTAGGAAAGGAAAAAAATGTTCTGCAGCAACAGTCAGAAGTGAAGTGAGAATATGTGAAAGAAACAGCTCTGCAGACCCCAAGGTCAGTGCAGAAGGGGGAAGCCAGGCACGGGAGCAGAGACTCCCCTGCAGTCCATAGTGCAGCCCATAGTGAGGCAGCTGCACCCCTGTAGCCCAAGGAGGTCCATGGTGGAGCAGAGATCCACCTGCAGCCTGTGCAGGACCCCACACCAGAGTGGATACCCAAAGGAGGCTGTGATTCTGTGGGAAGTCTGGGCTGGAGCAGGGTTCTGGCAGGACTTGTGGCCCTGTAGGGCACCAACACTGGAGTAGCGCCTGTTCCTGAAGGACTGTACCCCACAGAAGGGACCCAGGCTGAAGCAGTATGTGAAGAACTGTAGCCTGTGGGAAGCATTCATGTTGGATAAGTTTGTGGGAACGGTCTTCCATGGGAGGGAACCCATGCTGAAGCCAGGGAAGAATATGAGGAGTCCTCCCCCAGAGGAGAAAGGAGCATCAGAGATGTGTGGTGAACTGACCACAGCCCCCATTCCCCATCTCCCTCCTCCCCTGCAGCAGTGCAGGGGGATAATTAGGGAGTGAAGTTGAGCCTGGAAAGAAGGGTGAAAGGAAGGTACTTTAAGATTCAGTTTTATTTTTTATTATCCTGTTCTGATTTTGATTTACATTTCTCCTTCCTTTCTTCCCTCCTCTTTTAATTCAGGTACAATTTGCAAAGTATCTGGAGGAATAAAGCAGGAGAGTAAGTCAAAATCCCAAAGGGAAATAAAAGATGCACTGGCATTACTGTATTACTAGATTTGCTGAAATTTCTGCCATAGCTTGAAGGAAGCCATTGGAGTCTATGTGCTGACTACACATCTGCCTTTTTATTAACCAGTTTGTCTTACTAGCAGTGGCACAAGCCTGTCAGTCATTTTAGCATTGTGTCAGTAATTGACTGGACAATTTAGGAGTAAAAGATCCCCCCCTACCCTGCAGCAAGTCTGCCCTCTCTGTATAGTAGAGAATACAGGTTGATAACACCCAAGACTCCCAGATTACTTTGGTGAAAAAACTTCAGATGACACACTTGCCTCAGTCTCATCCTGAAGCAGGAAAAAGAAAATAGAAAAAGAAGGAAAAATAAAGGCCTGAAGAAAACTCATGAGACCCAAGCCTCTTAGGCTTACTGGCAAGCCTTTAAGATGGCTCTGGAGAGCCTCTGCTAAGTCCCTGTAAATTCTTTGCAGAAAGCATCACTGCAGCAGCAGCTACAGGCAGCTCTCCCAGGCGTGCAGGAAGGCAGAGGGACCTATTTAAAAACCTGTAGATGGACAACAGAATGTGGCAGGGTGAGTTAATGGGATGCTACAGCAGGGGCACAGTGAAGAGGGCACCATATATTTTGGGAAGTAAGCGGAGACAAAACAATGGTGCATGAGATGAATCTTTGTGTCAGAGCCCTGGGGAGCACCAGGCAAGGCTACACAAGGTGTGACCACGGCAAAGCCAGCACAGGACTGGAGAGGGGGGTTACAGACCGGCCTCAGCCCTGCGGCTGCACAGAGAGGCATCTGAGGTATCACCTGTAAGAGTCCACCCTATGAAGATGGAGTCAGGATTCAAAGAATGAGAGGCCCAAATCAAGCAGGGTATCAGCAAAATAGGAAGTCAACATGGTTCGCAAAAATCAAAAGGACTGGGGAAGTCCAGGAAGCATTTATCACAGCCTAGAACAATCTTGGTCACTCTGGAAATAACATTACATATTACTTGCCTTGGACTTTCAAAAGACTGCTCAGGCAGGAACAGGTTATGAAGATTAGGAAATTTCCTTTCTTTGCAAACTCAGTTGAGCTTTTACAGCTGCTTTCAGTGCAGCTTCTGCTGTTTCTTTCACAGCTTCTGTTGAACAGTGGCTTTGGGAAAGGCATTAATTCTGTGTGCTATATGTGTTAGGCAGAGCAGTCAAATTTCAGCACCCATTCAGCTTGTAAATGGGTTTTTTCTATGCTGCTGTATCTCACAGTGGTACATCTTTTGTTCACAAGCTCTGCAAGTTACTGGTTTGGGGTTTTTTATAACAAATGCAATATGAACACGTGAAGAAATTTAAAAGGACCAACACAGGAGAGCTTGGGCAAAAAGACAAGCCTGTACTTGCTCCAGTCAATGGCAATGATTTCTCCTGCTGAAGGCACTTCCCCACTGTCAGTCTGCCACTGACTGACCTTTCTCTAAAGTCAATGCTTAGGAATACTTAGCACTCCAGCATTTTGAGAACAGCAAATTTATTTGAGGTCATCATAACATGTATGAGCCAAGTAGAACGAGTTGAAATTTTTTCCTTGCAAAGGCTAAACACAGGACTTTTCAGTGAGCCAAAATAGCAAGTGACACAATTTGGGAAAAAAAAAAGCTGCTAAGCTCTGGAGCAGACTTTCCAAAACAGTCACTGGCACATTGACCCAACCTTACCTTGTCGCAGAAGACTTTAATTTGGCAGTAGGCTCTGTGGACAGGTTTGTTACTCCTGTTATTGTAGCTGTAAGTGTCAATCTGAAGATTCAGGGGCAGGCCTTTAACTCCCTTCTGAGAGGAAAAATCTGTGCTGAGGCAGTTCACAGAAATGAAAACCTGCAGAAGAGGAAAGCAGCAGCCATCAGCAGTGACACACAGAATCCTGGCTGACCACTGAGCAAGGGATACTTGGGGAGTGCTAAGGCCCAAATGCTGGCCCTTGCCACTACAAGCAGCACCTTCTTTCTTCTGAGAAATCAGGTAAAATCCCCAAGAAGCAATATAACATTCTTACATCTTTATATAAGCCATTAGACGGGACAAAGACACTTTGTCCAAAATAGATTTCATCAAACTCTCCAAACTTCAGGAAGACTCCACCCATTTTTCCACCCAAGAACTCTCAAATGTCACCATCAAACTTTTAGCAAAAGGAATGCTCCTACACTCAATCCTCACTGCTCAGTGTTTATTATAATCCTGATAAGAACACAACCATGTTTTAAAAAATTCATGTTACTTTGGGCATGTTAAAACAAATTTTTCCATGAGTTTTTTACATGAGCACAGCTTATGCTTGAAACTACTTGGTTGTTTTTTTGGTTGTTTTTTTTCCTTAAGGTTATTAAAAGCTTTTAAAAAATATTAGGCAACACATAATCTTTAAACACAGAAATAACACCATTATTTCAGTGAAGGTTTCTGGGCTTTACACTAAGTTGAACACTACTTTGAATATTCCTTAGTAAGACCTGCAATACCCTGTTAACATTCAGATGATAAGGGTAAGAGAAACATTTCCATTATTCTTATAAAAAATTAATTACAGGAAAAATTAGTTGCATTTTTGAACATATCTAATTTCATTTTCATAACTGCCTGAAAAAACAACAAAAAAAATCCTCTCAAAACCACAAATTACACACAACCAGAGAACAAGTCCAATGCTGCTTAACAGAAAGAAGAACTATCCTTAAGTGGGTATGAGCAGATAGACCAGAGTACTTTGTATCTCGATAATGGGCTTGCAGTGTGCCAGGCTTTTCTCCGGACTCAATGCCCATTACTGGCACATCTCAGAAGCTGTAAGGATGAATTACCAGGAATTTACAAGCCACCAAGACCTGCAACAGCTCCTCTCCTCTCTGCCTGAAGAATAAAGGCTGGGAACTCACTGATTAAAAAAATAATCAAAGCCTTGGGAGCCAGAAGCACCTTCCCAGCGATTTTGCAGGAGGACGGTCGCAGGAGCCGACCGCTCACTGACCGTGGTGCTTCCACCAGCACCAGGCGAGTCTCGGCAGGGAGCTGCTGCCACCTCCCGGAGCTGCAGGGGCTCACACGGACTCAGCAAAGCTTACAGCCTTCGGCTTTGCTCAGTGCTGCTTATCGAGGTCCTCTTCGCACAGGTTCTGCAACATCCTTTACCAGTTTTAACAATGATGGGAAATGAAAACATAAAACCCTGACCTGGTGATAGCTTATAACCACTGTTTTTTCCCTGCCATGTATAACACAGCTGTATAAAAAGCCGGGGCAGGGAAGAAGAACAGTGCAGGTGAAGGACTCCTCTCGTAATAACTTGTCCGAATACTGGGGGTTCACATGCAGCTTCCTGCAGCCCCGACAGGGCAGCGCAGTAGCTCGGCGAACAGCCCCCCATTCCCTCGTGTGCACACACCCTCCCAGAGATTCCAGTGTCCCCACCGAGTCCTGCTGTGCCAAGGGACGTGGAACGTGTGAAAGGCCACCCAAGGCAGGCCAGCACAGGCCACCAGCAGAGCCCCAGCCCCCGACCCGCGCTGCGGCCCTGGGGGACCCGAGCCAGGAACGTGCGCAGGACACGAGGTGAGCTGTGGGCAATGCCTGCTCACCCTCCAGCCTGTGTCCCAGCGTCCCAAACCTGTGTTGTTCCAAGACAGCTTCTTCTGAAAGCATTAAATACACCTCAAATCACAGTCAGGAAAATTATTTTAAAATAAGCTGTTCACAGTCTTCGCCAGACTAACCCAAAGGATGGCTTTGCCTGCTATTATCCACCCCGCCTCCCTTTTTCCTACCTTTGGCTTTACAAGGGCATTTTGCCTGCAGCACTGGCACACCCCGGGGGAAAGCTTCAAGGAGTTTGAAGAGCTGCTCTCACCAGCCTGGGAGCTTGGTAATCAGATGTATGCACAGCCTGAATAATTTCGTTCCCTGAGCAGGGGTTTTGTTTTTTAAAAGACCCTCAACTCTGCTGTTTGCATATTTTTACATTTCAAATTTTAAATTTACCTACACTGAATATTCACACAACTCATTTCTGTATGAAAAAAAGACTGCATTCTTAAAGAAAAATATGCCCAAGCAACCACGTCAGCAGGTCCACCACCGCCGCGAGATTTCTGTTAAATCCCTCAAGTGAGTTTCACACCACTGGACACCAGAAGATTCAATGTGCAGCACCAGTCACCAGTTCTCCAGCACATGGTGTCACTTCTCCTCTGAGACTTAGGTCAGTGTTTTCAGTTTTTATGGCTCACCAGCCACACAAAGCCCACTGGGCTGAAGGTACAAGAGTTGGTCTCAGCACAACAGACACGTTACTATAGCAGAGCTGCACAGGTATCCCATGGGAATTTAGCTTTGCCTGTCAGATGACAAAGATTATTCTCCTACTTTAGAATCTCCTCATTTGATTAGCTTTGGCTTAAAGCAGCTGACTTCATTTTCATGCCATTTAAATCTTCAGGACTCCTAGGCAGGAGATGACAACTAAAACCTAATCACGTCTCTGAAGCAATAGAGAGCCAGCCTGTCTTCTCCTGTTTGTACAAAACCATTTCAGTTCAAAAAGAGCATCTACTTCTCCCTACCCATCCTGTAACTCCTATTTTTGAGCAACTTCAGGTTGCCTCAAGTTTCACAAACCAGAATTTTACCAAACAGCTTTTCCAGTTTGGCTAAAACAGTTTCAGCCAGGTTCTTTATATACAGGAATATTTGACTTACATTAGAAATGAAATGTAAGGCCAAGTGACTGCGTCAGCTACATCCCCACCCCAAAATTGCCAGAAGAAAGAAAAACGTAACCGCAGAAGTTGCTCTGCGTCTTCAGCCTGCTGAGCAAGATTCCTTTTCATGTGTCCAACCTATTTTTCTAAGGGCAGTTCCGCATTCTCAGCTATATTAAGATTTGTTGTTACTTTTAAAAAAAACATTTTCATCTCACCTCCCAAGATTCAACGTAAAGACAGCACTTAAAAATAGAGCATTGTCAAGCCTGGGCACTTACAAACATGAGCCAAGCCCTCAAAAGTTACGCAGATTTTCTTTAAAACTGAGATTTCTAAAGGGATTAGAAACCTGTTCTCAAGTTATTTTGCTTGCTTGGCAGTTGAGCCTTTAGTCTATATTTGACTACATACATCCAGGCTATTTGACTACATATGTATCTAGGCTATCATATATCTAGGCTTTTCTCTCCAACCAAAGACTGGCTTTATTTTCCCTTTTTTATCCTGTTGATTTTTTCCATGCTTTTTCTAACTCCTGTTAACAAAAGCTGAGATACTCATTGAGGCAAATGGCTCCACAATAGTGGCATTTCAGATAAAATCAAACAGCGTGAAAACTGTGAGCTGCTACGAACTGCTAACCCTCCCCACTTGGCATTCACCCCAACACTCTAGAGCCTCCTTTCCCCAACACCATGCTGGGTTTCCTGCAGCCTTTGGGGCAGCCCAGCTGCACACAACAGAAGACAGAAGGCAGAAGGATTAAAGCACCTCCTCTGGGATCATGCTGGAAGTTAGCGTGGGAAGAAGTCAGACCTCATGACTTCTCAGTCTGCATTAACCATCCGACCCCTCATGCCCCTCCTCACCTAAGGTGGGAGGAACACACCGTGCCTACATTCAAGTCCACGAGAAACAATCTTCCATTTTAATAACGCAGAAAAAAAAAATTAATCCGACAGCTCTGCTGTGTGCCCTCAAGGAAGGGCAGCAGAGACAGCCAAGTTCTTTCCACACAGCTCCTTTTCTAACAAGATCTGCCTTTCAAACAAACCAGGAAAAACAGACATAATTAAAGGGCAATCAAAGCGCTGCAGGAACCTCTCTGTCAGCGAGATGAAAGATGCCTTTTTTAAATGAAGGCTTGCATACCCAGATCTCTTCTCCTCGGTTTATCTTGGACGCCGTATTCCTTTGTCACACAAAAAGCACTGGCAATTCTGATGAGTCCAAAGGCTACATATGCAGCAGCTTTAGATGAAATGTCACCTCGTGCAGGCTCATCTGCCCTAGTGCAAAGCCCAGTTGGAAAGGAGCAGCGTAGGTACTCACCCATGGCACCCGGGGCTGCCACAAGAAATGGGGAGCAACTCATCTTAGCACACCATGAACTCTGACCAGTCACAGCAAATACAGGTGTAACACTATCCTGCATAGTCCTGTACATCCTTCTGGATAAGGCCCTACACAGGCAGACTTGGACTTTTCCAGGCTGATCACCTTGCTCCACATTTATTTCATTTCAAGAGAAAGCAGGTTAATGGTATTATCTCCTCCTATTTATGCTCCTTTATATTTTTGTGCCCAAAGGATTAAGACATTACTCAACAATCCAAGTCCATTAGATATTTCTTTCTATACTGAGAATTCAGATTAAAACTTCAGCTCTTTTCTCACAATAGTAGGCAAAAGCCTCTCATTTTAACCACAGAATAGTTTGGATTGGAAGGGACCTTAAATATGATTTAGTCCAGCCCTCCCCCATTATGGGCAGGGACACATTCCACCAGACCAGAAGGCTCAAAATCCCATCCAACCTGGCCTTAAACACTTCCAAGGATGAGGCACCCACAGCTCCTCTGGGCAGCCTGTTACACTGCCTCAGCAACCTTACAGTGAAGAATTTCCTCCTAATACCTAATCTAAATCTGTCAGTTTGAAGCCATTTACCCTTGTTCTATATCATTATAAACCCTTGTAAAAAGTCCCTCTCCTGCTTTCTTTAAGGCCTCCTTTAGGTACTGGAAGGTGTTCTAAGGTCTCTCCAGAGCCATCTCTTCTCCAGGCTGTACAACCCCAACTCTTTAACCTGTCTTCACAGAAGAAGTTCCAGGCTATGTTATATTCAGTCTATGTTATATTCAACTTAAAAAAATTCTCAGGATGTTTTTGATTTTGGATTACTGTGTTTGTACAGAACACAGAGTTTGGAGCCTATGACACAACAACCAGAGACAGCTTAAACTGCAATGAGCTTCTTTCCAGGGAATGCAGCTGGATACTGCTTTTCTTGACCTTGGCTAAATAGTTCCAATGTTATGCCCAAAATACAGTAGGCAAAGGGATTCCCAATGGGTCTGGAGACCATTTTCCTGACACAAAGGCAGTGTCTTCCCCTCCTGTATAGAAAAATTATCCGGAAGCTCAAAGTTTGTAATTTCAATGCTGATAGCTGAAATCATATGGTTTCTTTAAAGGCTTAGACAAATACAAACATCAAAGAGAAAAAAAAAGTCTTTTCTAATATAGTCTCCCCATATGTTTTATCTATGCTGCAAGCTGGCAGGATGCAAAACATCTCCAGTCCAAAAGCCTTATGAAGTACACCAGCAGAGTTCCAAGCCCTTCCGAGAGGCAGAGCTGTCAGCCTGGGCACTACCTTCTGCCAGTGTAGCTATGTGGCTTCCAGGATTGGCTCTAGGTGAGAGCCAGGCAGCTTGGGAGTGCAGGCAGGGCAAGCACAGGTCTGCCTGCACACATCCATGACGGCATGTCCTAAGAGAGCAGTGCTGGGAAGATTCTTCTGTGTTTAAAAGAAAAAAAAAACCCCAAACCCACACTTTGGTAAGATCACCTGAGAGGTGGCTAATCTTACTGCTCTCACATTCGTTTCTTCACCTCCCACATGCACCACAGGTTTTGCATCAGCAGGAGGTGAGCCAGGAAGAGATAAAAAAATTGGGCAACTCATGCACCTGTGGGCTCCTCAACCGCCTCCTGCCTTTGGGATCGGACGCTCCAAAAAAGGCTTGTCTGGCAGATGGGTGATAGGGGTGCATCCGCTCCAGCTCCGCTCAGGCAGACCCAGCACCATCCTGCTCACAGCCCAGGGGAGTTAGTTTGCATTCAAACCGACAATCCCAATTTGGGTGACTGACACAGAAGCTGTCATGGGTCTGACACCACGTAAAGGAAAGACAATCCACCTCCAGATGAAGAACATCCTCCTAGCAAGTTTACTCCATCAACAAAAAGGAATGGTAATGAAAGGAAAATACATATTCTTGCTCACAAAGAGCAATGCTGATTGTTATTCCAACCTGTTCCGAGGCAAGGAAATATAGGAATGTCTCTGCTCGCAACACGTGGGAAACCTGGGGATAATGGTTCCCAGTCATACTGATGCTTCCTCCCACCCCACACTTTGATAAGATAAAGCTGCTGGGCCAGGTTTTGTTAAATTGGTTGGAAAGAAAGTAAAAACAGCAGTTTGGCAAAAGCAGTGACAATATGTTGAAAAAACCCCAAACAAACAAACCCCACAAAAAAAAAAAACCCCAATGCATCCTTCCACATCAACACCACCACCACAAGTCTCCAAAAACAATGACAAAAAACAAAACCCGACAAAACAACACAAAACAGAGAATTAAGTCTGTAAAAATACACAGAAATGGCTGAAAAGAAAGAGTTGCCATCAGGTAAAAAAGGAATAGAGAAAAGCGAAAAGAAAAAAAAATACCTCCTACTTTTCTCTATAGAAAAGCTAATGTCAAGAGATTTTTCTTTCAGCTTTAGGAAACACCCTGTGAGCTCGTACTTGGAAGACCAGACAATGGCAGAGGCTTGGGACACCAAGTTTAGAAAAAATACTGAGTTGAAAACCTGCTTCTAGTGGGCAATGCTTAAAATCTAGGGCAGCAGATGCCTGTTTTTCAGAAAACCCAGGACAGAGTAGGGAGAGGTCAGGTAAGACCTCAGTTAAGAGGCAGGTAAGCAATACTTGCTATGACTTTCCTATGTCACTGCTCCAAAGGCTATGTGTACTTGTGCCTTAAAGTACTTGTGGTCTGCAGCCTTGGCTTCACACCAATCTCTTTCCTTTAAGTATGTTTGACTCATCACATTTCATAGTTTCATTTCCAACTAGCCAAACCTGTACCTACTCAATGCTGCTGAAGGTGGCAACACCTTCTTTAATGAGGCATATGACTGCTGCTTCATTACAATGGCATCCATATAAATGTATGCAATATTCATCAATCAAAAAAGCTGAAATTCTTTCTACAGTGAACACCAAGGGAGGATTATGCTAGAATAAACTCTTAAAATAAATCAGTAGTGTACCGCCCAGCCTCACTTCAAGTTGTAGCAAGAGATCCACCCTCTCCAAAAACTGAACTCCTCTAAACAAAATAATCCTGCCAACACATGGGAGCATCGGCCAAGAAGACCACCCTCATTGCCTAAGTTTCTATTTTGAAAGGCTATCCCAAATTAGATGCATATTACCATAACAGAACCATTCCACTCTTCTTGGACAAAAAGTAAGAGTAATAAAAAAGCCACTGTTTAATTGCTCTGTCGTTCAGGGCATTACTTAAGAGATACCACAGCATCTCCCCTTTGGTGAAAAGGCAGCAAAAAGCTCCATCATGATATTCTCGAGCTCAAAATGCCTGTTACACTCACCGTGTATTCCTTTTTAGTAGAAAGGGTCTTTTCACACAGAGCATCTGGCTTACAATACTTTTTTTTTTTTTTTTGGAGGAAGGGAAGGAGTAGGAGGACAATAGAACCCTTAATGTGCAGTGACATCATTTTTGGCTACAGTCCCACTACCCAGCCTAAAGCAAGCCAGACCAAAGACCTCCACAGGGGCCCTTCTCTGGGAGCTGCTGGAAGCAATGCTACTTTTCAGAAGGGACCCATTGGGAAGCACAGATCCTTGCCCTGTTAGATCTATGGAAATGGGCAGGGAGGCTCTTGCAGTCACTGTGCAGACAACAACTCGCCCTGTTCAGACAAGAGGCCTCAACTCTCCTGCTCCACAGGGCAAGAGCTCAGACAGGATTTGAGCAAAGCAGGATCCAGCAAAGCCAGTTAACCCTGGGGAAACCAATCTGTCCAGATTGTTCAACTGCCACTGACCTGAGAGCAGGCCATGTCCCCAGGCCAGAGTTATGGGACAGAATTTGCTTCACAGCCTAACGGGTAACACAGCAGAGATAACAGGACAACAGCCAACATTATGAAGAGCAGTATGAAATGTGCATTTAACCACACACATAGTGGCAATTTTCATTAAAAGACCCTTAATGGGTACCAACCAAGAAAAGGAGCGCCTGGCATGTTGTACAGACCTGGGAAGAGATGGCTCCCAGCCTCAAAAACTCATGACCTGAACCTACAAACACTTCTCCTGACTGAGATATGGAGGACAAAGACACAAAAAGGGCTGCAAGGACTCCTATTCCCTATTTCTAACATACCCACATTTCAAAGACAGACAAGCCTGCTCAGTCAAGAAGGGGCAGACAACTCCAGAGAAAGCTGCATCCCAGCTCTAGACACCTCGTCCCTAATGAAGTCATAGACGCGAAAGATGACGAGCTTGTGTTCAGACATCTAAAAGCTTCTTTGCAGAAGAAGAACCCCACCTCGACTGTCTGCCCAACACGGCAGACATCCAGCATGGGGTGGGAAACTGTTTGAAGTCTCCACAAGCCTCAGGGTAACTCCAGCATTACCTGTTGCATGCAAGTGAGTATCAGCTACACATCTTGTCAGACTCATCGGATCACGCTTCCAACTCTAGCAGGATGGCTCCTGATTGAGTAGCTACACTGGCTTTCTTAAATATCCCATTCAGCAACTCACCAGTTCATCAACTAATTTTCCAGCCCACCCTCTTCCCTTTTCTTCTCACAAAGCATGATTGTCTCCTCATTCAATTATTCCCCTCCCCTGCTCTGTCAGGTGATGGGATCAGACCTCACCTCTAATACAGACATCTGAAAGCCCACCTGATTCACGGCTTCCCCACTCTGCAGTGTCTCCTGACAATCTTTCTAATCCTGACCTCACTCTCCTTCAAATCTCAACAGCACCACTTCAGGGCAGCTTACCTCTTTCGAAGCCTGGCCCTCCTCCCCACCCTCAGCTCCCTTCACTGTCTCAGAGCGAGAAGGCTTTGGGTCCTGGGCCCTTTTCCAGCTTGAACACTCTTGCAAAGGCCAGAGAATACTTAAACCAGCCTCTGCTATGAAGCGGCTGCTTCCAGCAGCTCCTGTGATGTCCCAAAACAACAGAAGAGGGCAGAGAGGAGCTGCCAGAGAGAAGCACATTTGCTCTGAAATCCGTGGACACGGTCTGGTCCCAGAGTGGGAAGTGTCTGTCATGCACGAAATACGCCTGGTTTCTACACCCAAGGGCTCACGAGCAGCACACCAACGCAGGCAGCTGTGGGACAATTCCAGCCATGCAGAGCCAGGCTTGTCCGATGTGTCCAGTGACCTGAGCCCTGACCTTGCTCTCGGCTCTCCCAGCACAGTGCAACTGGGAAATGGGAAATACTTGTTACTGAGGGCGTCTCAAACATCCTTTTTCCATTCCACAAATCCACAGCTGCAAAAAAATCCACACAATTTTTCTTGCAACAGAAGGAGCACATGACTTGTACGAAAAGAACGTTTCTTCACCAGAAAGGTGCAGTTTACTAAAGCCCCTTAGTGCCCCAAGGGCACTGGCAAAGCGTTCTCGGGCAGGTGACACCCTCCTGAACAGACACAGTGGCAGAGGTGCAATATTCCTGTATGTCCCCACAAGAAGACAAGTATCTGGTCCCAGAGCTGCCAGGGGCAACTCCTTGCAGTAATGTGCTATTTCTGCCTTAAATCTGACACACACCCTGTGTGCCCAAATGAGTAACTACATCAGAAATCCCAGACACAGAGCCTCATCACCTCCCATTGGACATGGCTGCACATGAGAAATCATTTCCACAGCAAACTGGAAGCAAAAGCAAGAGGAGAAGCAGCAAGCCCAGAAGAATCACCTGGCTCTGGTCCAGGTAACTCCAGGGCTCAGGAAGCAAATTTCTAATAATCAAGGCTTGCTGGCTGGTTAAACATACTGTCTATGCAGCACTTCTGCTGTTATTAAATATAAAACACTGTATTTATTACTGTGAAGGAATTTCTGTAACATCAGAAACTCAGCTGTATCTATTCCCTGCTCTCTTCATATACTTTAAGACTGCTGTCAGGGGTTGGGGGGCAGGGAGGGAAGGAAAAAGAGAGAGCAAGAGCATACAAGGTAAATGAACCACGCAATAAAAATTGTTGAAATTGGCTCAGACATCTCCTGATAAGATCACAGAAGTTGAGAAAGAACTGCAGCTCTACCGGTGAGAAATTCAGTCATTGACAAAACACATCTACTCAGGGAAAAAATGAAGTTAAACAGACCAACACACAGAGCATTTGCTAAAAATGCCATTTTTTTAAACACTGAAGTTGAGAGTATTTTTGCCTTAAGATGATTCTGATCCCAGGAGTCAAGGCTTGCACATTTGGTATCAATAGTCCCCTCTGAAAGTTCATACAAACCAGAACTCACAGTATATGGATCTCACACGCTAAGACTGTGAAACTGGAAGCAAATTTGCCTCTGTAGCTACAAAACCAGTCTGTCTTACACCTCCCCATACCACTTAATCCCATGAAGTTCAGCCCCGAGATGAAATATCACCATGAGGGTCCTTAGATCTTTTCAAGATGCTATTGGCAATTTCACTACAGACTGAAACTACTCATTCAGGGGTTTGTAGAGTAATTCAGCAACAGCCATCTGGTAGGAAGGGATGGCCTTCCTTGGAGCAGCCACAAAGTTCTCAGCACCAGCTGTGAGCCCTGCTCCTGGGTTAGTGGCCCATCCCTGCTGCTGCAGAGTGGCTCAGCCAGCAGAGAGGCAGCTGCAGAAAGTGCTTCCAGCTCCTTGAGGACTTGCATTGTTCTGTCTGCACGATCCACCCCGTGTGCAAATCCTAAGCCTTTGCACACCTCATGGACACCAACTTCCTGGGTTTGTTAAATGTTTGACTGGCTATGGCAGCAGGATAATACTTGCTGACTCCTTCTGACAGCTCTTCTGAAGCATCATCTCTTTGTTCACATAGTGAACTGCCTCATGTTTTAGAAATCATGTCAGCCTTTTAGCATCCTCCAGGTAAGGCCCTCCCTGCCAGCCCTCTCAAGCTGACTGAAGCCAAATCTGGTGAAAAGGGAATCCTGGCACCCAACACCAGCCTCACAAGTAATGTCCCACATGCTGCAAAGCAGCACTTTCAGCAGCAACACACACACAGCTCCTCACTGCTGTCTGCCAAGCATCCCAAACTTCTCCCACAGAGCTGAAACCTAACAGCAGTTCCCAAACAACATTTTCTCCACAGCCCTTGTGCAGGACAGAGCACAGTTCGTGGTGACAGCAAGCTCTGTGCAGTGACACCAGCCCTTGCTCCTCCTGCAGAGCAGTGGCAACACAGCTCCAGAGACGGACCTGTGTTCTTTGCTGGGAGTTCCCATGCTCCCCCAAGCCCAGCTCTCCCTAGACATGGCACTCTGCAGCCATCAGTACTTTTCCCCATGATACTGGTGACTACTGGTACTGCTTGCTGGTACCAGTTACTGGTACTAGCAAGGGGACAGCCAGTCTCCAAAAACAGATGGAAACCATTCCAAATTTTTAAAGAAAACCCAGGCAGTAATGAAACTCTCCAAAGAAAACTCCTTCACTTTGACTCCAGCAACAAACCAGTGAGAAATGCCTTTAGAACTGAGCTGGCTCCATGCTCTGACCTGCTTTCTGTGAACCCAGAAGCTGCATGAGCTTTTTCCCGAAGCCAGAGCGGCTCAAACTGCTGCAGTTAGCTACTAGCTAGGGAAGCTGCCTGTACTTACACACCTACCAAAGCGCCCACAGTTCTGAGGCAAGATCAACCCAGAGTTCACCAGGAGGCTGCTCTAGTTTGAAATAGGTCACTGGGTGTTGGGATCTGTGGTTTAAGCAACGCGTGCTTTGGGAGCTCAGAGGCAGCAGCTGCTCCCTCTTCAGCGGAAGGCAAGGCAAGCCCTTTGTGAGAGCCTCAGCTCCCCAGCAGCTGCCCCCCGCCTCCCGCGGGGATCCTCGGGGAGGCTGTGCTCAGTGCCAAGCCCAGCTATGCTCCATCGCACCTCCCGCCACTTCATCTGCTCGGGAAACGCTCAGTGCTTCCTTCTGTCAGTACTTGTCTCTCAGGCAGGCGCTCCTGCCAAGAAGCCTAAAGCAGTTGCAAAGCTCTCCCAGTTGCACATGCAAACCCTCTTAAGAAATAGCCAGAAGGTTTTGCCTAATGTAAGAGCGTAAACAAACTTGTTACATGCTAATCACCAGGTAGGCCACACACCCTTCCCTTCCCCCAGCCCCTGAATCTGCTAAAAGGACAGGAAATATAATCGTGGTCACATACCTTCGCTTCCTCGTTGATGTCCCAGGTGAAGGATATGGCATTGTATGCAATCTCCTCGATGTTACTGATGGTGTTGAAGCTCTCCTTGTAGTCAGCTGTTAGAAAGAAGGATTCATGAGGGAGAGGAAGAGGAGGTATCACCTGAGTCCTTAATCACATGAAGCAGCCAGAAACTGTAACTCTTCAGCAGCCCCTTGGGGGCAAAAAAAGCTGAAATGTACTTAGGAAAGGATCATTAAAGAGGCTGGAAATGGTTCTCACACACAAAAAAACCCCTCAACAAACAGGAAGAAGGAACAAAATGGGACTTGCAAAAATTCTAAACTAGAAACTCCAGTGAGAAAGGCAGACATCCTACTATCAGGAGTTCTGTGCCTTAACCTGCTATGTGCGGGAAACTCTACCCCGTATGGCAAGGACAGAAGCTCTCAATAAAACTCCTTCAATAACAAACAAAGATTTGCATGCGCGTCTGCTTTAAGTGCCAGGTGATTAATCCCTGCTTTGATTCACAGAAGGAAGGGACGAGGAGTACAACCCAGCCTTCAGCCAGAGAGGGCTGGAACGCAGCCAGCCCCAGCCTTGTCTGGAGGCAAGTGGAAATTTGCAGTGTTTTCTTTTTTTACATGTACCAAAAACCAGTTGCGAGCAAAGCTGTGGGAAGGTGGATCATTAGTCTTGAGGTATTTCTACGAGGATCTTGTCCTTTGAAGAAACACAATATTTAGGACAGCCACTGGGACTACAAGCTGTGATTTAGCTACAAGCACTAGGCTATTCCAAAAAAACCTGTTGTTTGGAGGGGGCTGTTGGATTTCCCAATACAAAACCCTAAACCCCACCAATCAAAATCCTCCAAAAAATCAGCCTCTTTAAGGAGTCCTAAAAACTACAGCATTAGCTCCAAGCAATCACAAACTGTCTCTGGACTTTCAGCAAAGCTGTGGATAGCAGAGAGAGTGACCCAGAAGTTCCTTAAAATAACAAAGCTTTAGCAGAAAACCAAACCTTGCCAAGGAATTAAGTCTGAAGTTTGACATCAGCAATGAGAGTGTTCCTTACCTATATCAATGCATCTTTGTTTGGCTGTGTGCTGTCTTGAGTGCCAGTATTTCCAGTGCCTGAGCTGATCTTCTCTTGTTTTGTCTTCAGCAAACACAACCATAACGACACTCTGAAAGGAGAGAGAAAAACATTAAAAAAAACCCCAAAAAACAACAAAAATGTGAAAGAGAAAAAGAGAAAAGGCCAGAGAGTACATTTGTTTTGGAGCTTTAGGCTTTTCCACTTGAGGCACAACAGTATACCTGGCACACTGCTGCCAAACAGGAAGGCAGACAACAGCACTTTCTGGGTCATAAACAGAGATGAGCAGAACTCCTCTCCTAACTAGAATTCAAGGATCTCTTTCCAGGTGTTGCATCATCTTTACACAAGTGCTGACACCACTTCTTAACAGTCTGAGCCAGGATGGGTTGGTCTGGAAGTAGGTGGACAGCAAAGGAGCGAACACTGACGTAAGAGCGCGGGTAAGCTGGCCTTTGTGCTGATGCTCTGGTCTAGATTACTGCACTTTGGGAGAGTTTAAGGTTACCACTGTACACACCCTCCTCCCCAAGAAACCACAAGTGCTGTCACTCACTCGGACTTTACTGATGGGGTGATGGATTCCTTCACTGCTGCTGACTTCTTTCAGCGTGATTGGGTAAAATTGACCTTTATTCAGGTAAGTCATTGTGCTGTCCCCAGGCTTCTGTCGGAGGGACTTGGAGGCTTCCAGAGTGTATTCAAAGTTATTCCTACAGAGTGAAGAGGGTAGTGATTGCTAAGGCATTTTCCTGGAAAGCTGATTAAACGTTCCACATTTAATTTGGAGAAATTCCAAAGTTGTTAGTTGACTCATTAAGCCATCAACAGGCAAAGAAGTTGGAAAACAGGATGAGCCCCTTTTTCAACCATTTCCTTCATGAATGAACATTTAAGAGAAGTTCTTGGCAAGCTAAATCCTAACACACATCAGCAGGCAACACTGGAACGTCCCTATCCAGGCTGAGAGCAGCAAGCTGCTCTCACAGAACAGAAAACTTAATTAAATTCACAAGCTAATAAGCTACTCAGTGGCCATCACCCTCCTGGTCAACTGCAACTATCAAACAACTAATTCACTCCCTCCTCTGGAGCTCAGATGAGTTTTATTTCTCCTATTTCTGCTGCAGATTTCCAGCAGATTGAGAGCAAGACAAGCAGACCAGGGAGGTGGGTACAGCTGGAAGCAAACTCCCAGACCACTCATAGATAGCACAGCACATTCCCATGGGACACGGATTTGGTGCAAGGACAGTAACTGAAGCTGGGTGGTATTTCCAACCCTGCAGGTAGTTTTCCTTAAAGTATTTGCTTTCTTTAAAGGCACAATTTTCAACTGCGAAATTCAAATGAGAAGACATAATTGTAGTGTTGAGGTCCACAGCCTCCCCTCCTTCAAAATCCAACTGTGACTCAGTGCAAAATGGCGTGAGTTGTACTGCTTGCTCATGGACAACTCTAAGAGAATAGGAGGATCTGGGCAAATGGGGGCCTTAAAGCATTACCCAGAAATGCTGTCAAAAACATAGTCTTCTGAATTCATGTTGGCCATTCGGAGATTCAATTCAGTAGGAAAGAAAACCTGTGGTAGACAAAACAACAATTAACACTGCAGCAAGAAAAAAAGTCAGTATTAAATAGATACTCCTTACCACAGAACTTCTGTTACGCAAATTGTTCACTAGATAACAACTGATTTTTGGTTTGAACAAACAGGACACTTCAACAATGGTTTAATCCAAAACTTTTGGGTGTCAACTAAGCACAACATCTCGTAAACTTCCAAGTCAGCTTAAGGCAAAATTTTAATGCTTTCCCAAATCTCAAAGGGCATAGCTACACAGCTCCTTGAGGTTTGGCTTAAAAATCAAAACATGGTTACACTGCTATTTTCAGTTGGTATCATAAAACAAAACCCACAGATTTTCTCACTCAAGGGCCCTACATACTCCAACTGTTTTCCACTGAAACACACCACACCTAGAAACTGGCAGTAAGGAAGCTTACAGACAGTCACTTCAGTTTGGTACCTGCGAAGGCACCGCAGAGTGCCGAACTCTTGCAAAACCTGGCTCTGTGGATCGAGATAACTATTTCCACACTCTGCAAGCCAAAGCCTCTGTCACTAGGTAAGATTAGTCATTTGCTTTTGATAATGATTTTGTGTTGTGAAGGTTTTATTTACCAAGTTTTAATTATGCACCTTTCTGAGAAAGTCTTCTATTTCTGAGCCACTGAACTGATTTCTGGCTCATGTAACAAGAACAGTTAAAAGATGGAACTGGATCTCTCCATCCAGATCAAGACACACACAAACACACACACACAGAGCAACTGCCTCTCTTGGTACCTCTTGCACACCCTCCTTGAAAGTCTCTGAGAAGGTGGAGTCTGGCGTTCGCCTCTGGGAGTTTTGGGGCTGGGTGTTGGAACTGAACTGGTCGGGATTGAGGTTCCTGTCGAAGACCACCACCCGCTCGGGGGGCTCGGGGTGGTACACGCTTGGTGGGATGCCCACGGCAAAGCCATGGGGCTGCGTCTCCGTTTTGATGGAATGGGTGGGCATCGTGGCAATTGAAACGGTGACCGTTGTGTCAGGGGTTGTGAGGTGGCCTCGCTTGTCCATGCCCATCTGGGGGGTGTGTGGAAGGACAATATTGAAAGGCACATTTTTCAGAACCTGGACTCTGTTTTCTCCCGCAGAAATGAGCGACTGTTCTGTCACATTTGGGATGCTGTTCCTTAAAAGGGCAAACAGAAATCATGCATAAATTATACAGCTTATTTTTTCATTAAACAAGAGTTAGAAAAACTTTTCAGCCTTTTGGACAAGGACAGCTGACACCAACTCTCCTCCTTGTGCAGAACAGCTCAATCCTAACCTGAAAAGCTGAGAAATTCATTAAAAAAAACCCCAAAACTCCTCACCCACTGCTAACCATGCCACCTTGGAGATGAATTACCCTGGAGCAAAGGCTGAGGGTTCGCAGCCCTCACTGCTGCTTGGAGACCAGCAGTCCAAAACTAAGCACTTCCCACCACACATTGGCACACACAGGCTCCACGAAGCTGCTCTTTGGCAGAGGGAGAAGGACTGACAGCAAGGTTGCTGCTCCTCTGCCCCAGGACTGTGCACCACCCGGGAAGCACTAATAGGGAAATTACACCCCTCTTTCATGCACAACCCCCCAAGAAAATCCACACCAAGACTCCTGGGAGTGGTTTGCATAACTTGCTGCTCTCCACCCCACCACACTCATTTCTGCCAGGACAACACTGAGATCTGTGGCTGAGCTGACCTCATAGCTAGTAGCCACTAAGTCAGCCTGCCCTCCCTTTCTCCCTCCCCACAAAGTGGTCCTGCCCTCTCTTTTGCACCAATTCTGACGCTCCTCTGCCTCCTTGGTGAGCAAGTTCAGCTTGCTTGGCTGGCAGAAAACTAGCCACCTTTTCTTTCCCTGTTTGGTGATGGGTCAGTGTGAGACCCAATCTGGTTCAAGAGGAGCAGTGGGAACACATGGCTGGGAACCAGCCTGCTCTTCTCAACAAGTCATTTAATCAGCTCAGCCTGACCACAGACTTCACCTCAGGTTCTTAAAGCATTCTAGTCTGTCCAAAGGAAGAGGACGGTAGGAGTGGAAGCCTGACTTGAGTGAACCTCACATTTGTAATATTCACTTAATCAGTATCATCTGCTTGCGAGGCACAAGAGAGGGAAGGCAGGAAGAGGAAGAAAGAGAAGTTCCAGAGGATACAAAGGAAGTCCCCAAACAATGCAAAACCAAATCACAAACACTTTGAAGTCCTTCCCAACAGGCCCATGCATGAAACAGCAATGCTGCTGGTACCTGAGAACAAAAATCAGCTCAGAGCAACTGAAGCAACTGCATGAAAAACAAAAAGGGTAACCAGTGACCTCTGCAGCCCGGGGAAGTGGTGCCTGTGCTACCAGGCTGTGCCTAATGTTAGAGAGCAGCTTCTGCTAGGCTGACTGTATGGCATTAGCACACTAAAAGCAGATGGACAGCAACGAGCAGCAGTTTGAGCCTCAACTCTCCACACTATGGTCCAAACCCCATCCTGTTCCTGGGGCAATGCAGGAATCTGAGGCACAGAGTAAAAGCTAACAATTTCTCTCTTCCAGCACATCACCACAGTGCAGCAAGTTACTTTCTTTCAGCAGCTTTGATGGTCTAGGAGGGAAGGGAGGAAATAGAGAAGCAATAATAAAAAATAGTACCTTTTGCTATGGTCTTGTTCAGGATGTTCTACCTCTGGTTTAGCTGTTGAAGATCTCCTCTCCCTTGGAACCTGGGAAATTTAAGACACACTATAATTCAATTCTTCCTCCCATAAAAAAAAAAAAATCGCTTCTTAAAATTTGGTCAAATTAAGGAAGCATTGCTTTTGATGCCAGTCATTTTTTGCATTACAGTTTAACCCATGTTCACACGGCTTTGGGAAGCCAAGCTGACCCCAGGAGATGCACCATGGATCCCCATGGAGCCAACTCAGCCACCTGTGCTAGCCCTGGGCTCCTGCCAACACCAGGTGGTGAGAAAACCAGTGCAGAAAACCATCCATCTATGGCTGGAGCACCAGTACTGGGGTGATCAGGACCAAGAGGAGATTTCCCAAGGCTTGCTGGCAGCGCCTTTTCTCTCCTCTGCAGGCTAGCAGAGTTCAGCTTGCTGGATGAGTTCAAAGCTTGTGAAAGGATGCTGCTCCACAGCCACTTCCCCAAGGACTCCTGCTCTCTAGGCCATTACCTCCAAGACCACTTGATGCTCTCCGTTCTCCTCAGCGACCAGGGGATTTGGGGAGCACCAGGTCCAATAAGCATATCGAGATACTACAGCTCATATTTGTGCATGGCCACCCACAACACACTGGCCCAAACTACACTAAACCTTTTACAAACAGAATGTAACCAGCACTCCGGATTTAAGACAGCTCAGTACTGCTCTTTGTATTTTATGCCACAGGCAGGATTTGCCCTGAAAACACAACATTAATCAAACAAGTCACCTTGCCCACACACATGCCATTTTCCTGGCTGCACTGCAAGGCCAAGGCACACAGGAGAAGGTGAACTCTGGGAGCTGTGGTGGCTCAGTTCCTTGCATGGAGCACATAATCAGCATCCCATCAACCCAAACAGCTCTCGCAGCCGCTGGCACAAGCCTGTGGTGCTCAGGTCCCCTCAGCCATGCAGCAAGTCCACACAAGCTCTCCTGCCAACCCACACGTAGGGCCCAGGACTTTTGTCACCCTCATCACGCCTCCTGAACGAGCAAAGCCTGGGTCCAAGGTGGGGAACCCCACTTCAGCACGAACATGAAGGCTGAGGGCACCCCTGCACAAAAGCGTTCTTCTCTACAGCCCCAAGTGAAAACTGTGTCCTTGTTCTTACACATAACCTGGAATTCCCAGAAACACCAGAACTGTTAGACTTCCCATAGTAACCAGCAAAACCTGGAGAACCTCTAGTTGGAGACTGCTGGGAGGCCAATACTAACTAGTCACCAAAAAACAAGGGTTTTCCAAGCCGCATTTGGTCAGCACTCCCAAACAAATTTTTATCAAAGTTTTGTTTCCTATAAGGCCTTATTAACCACAGTTGAAAGGAAACAAAAGTTGTTTGGTTTTACTGTTTTGGCTTTTTTTATAGGAAGGTGATCTCATCAGCTGCCTTTAATATGCAGAGGGGGTGTATTAGAAATGCCTTGACGTCATCCCTCTATAACATTACTCCATAACAGCCCTCAATAAATCTTTCAACCTCCAGCCATTTTGCTTTACCCAAGTGTGCAGCGTATCTGTTCTTCCACCGATTTTTTCTGTACACCCACTGATACCAAACCTAAGAGGAAACCCTGAATTAGGCATTAATGTACAGCAAATCCCTTCTGCTTTGCTAAGCATGAAGGATCAACATCAACGTTCTTTTTGTAATCTACAGGTTTAGAAATCAAAATTGATTTTGTGGATTAAAATTGTTCTGGTGAAAGTATGTTGTTGTTTCTTTTTTTTTTTCCAAAAGCATAGCAAGCACAAGCACAAAGCAGAAAGCCAGTTTTCTCACAAAACTAGCTGAATAACATCCACATCAGTGAGTCTGTGGCATTTTGTCGTGTGCATGTGGAGTGTTAATCTCCATATTAAGCATTACAAGAATATTTTGATATGTAAGACATGTTCAACTCTTAAAAGGGCAGACAAGATTTTGTCTGCACCAGGCAATCTCTTCTCATGCTTGAAGAACACAACTGAGGTTGGCAACTGCACTCACTACTGTTGAAAGACACAAGCCAAAGTGCCAGGCAGGAGAGCCAAGTCAGCCTCCTGGCCTTCCTGCATGCTCAGCAAAGCAAAAACAGGCATCTCCACCCGGTGAGCCAGGCCACCATAACACAGGCATCTCAACACAAGCAGGACCCCTCCCTGCCTGGAAATGCCTGCTGGTCTCCACTGACCTGGCTGGAGATAACTACCCTGGCTTATACTTTTGGTACTTGGGAAACAAAGCTCAGCAAAATGCACCCCATGCAGACCAGAATGTTCTCTGACTGCTCAGTTCAGCTGTGAGGATGTAGGAAGGCACATGTCTCCTAACAGACCATGAACATTGGGGAAGACAATCATTGCTGTCAGGGGATTAACAGATTACAGCAGCTGAAGCTCACTGAGGGTTAAAGAGATGCAGACAGCAACTCTTTCAGGTGGACACTTCTGCCCCACATACCACCAAAAACCTGTAATTCTATCTTAGTATCAGCTGAGACTGCAGTAACACAACAAAGCCCCAGCAAAAGCCAATGGTCCACCAGAATAGGGATCATGTGAGCAAAAGAAGAGGAGTTTCTTTCTCCATGTATATTTATATTCAGACAAGGATATGGTCCTAAAGTGTCATTCTTTATGACTATGTCTATAACATACTGCCTCTTGCAAAACCTGGGGTCAACAGAAGAAGTGGTACTCAAGTTGAAAAGTAGCAAAGTGCTACTTAACTTTTACATCAAGATCTAGGGGATCTTATTTTACTGAGCTCAAAATAAATTTTTAGAAAGAGAGACGTAGGGTTTTTTCCATTTAAAACCCACATCGTTTATAAAGTCCTTGTGATCTGTTCACAGCTTCTGTAAAATCCTCTAGCAAATGACACCTTTTCCACAGGTGGAACACGAGCTCTGCTGGCTGCCAGAGCAAACCCACGCCAATCTACCTTGTAATAATCATAGAGCAGTCCGAGGGCAGCTGCACTGTCTTCATCCCCATTGATGCTCATCATAGCTTTGGTAGCTGCTGTGAGGGGATTTTCAAGAAAAGTTTTCCAGGCCTCATCTTCATTGGTGTAAGGACGTCTCTGAGAGTAGAGAGAGTCATTCTGAAGAACCAACACGGGTCTTTTACTTGAATGATAAAAAAAGAAGAAATAAAAAAAAGCCACCTGTTAGAACACATGAGAAACATTCCTAAAGTTCTTCAAAATTAGCTGCCCGGGTTTCATAGGGTTCATATTCTGATTCAGTGTACTGCAAGGATTAGTCAACACAAAAAGCCCAGAAACTTAATTCTGATCTCACTCATGCTCAGTGTAAATCAGGATTAGTTTGACCAAACTCAGATGGATTACAGCAGCCTATACAAAAAGGCAAAGCCACGTAATAGCACAACCAACCTGCTCATGCTCTGAATCCAACCCAGAGTTACACACTCACTAGCCAACCACCTAGGAAGCCTCCAGCACATCCTATGTAATAATGCCAAGCTACAACCTGATCCAGTTCCCATGTGGAACTACAAAACGTGCATTAACGAAACATCTCTTTTCTCCAGTGCTTTCAAGTGTCTTCACTCTCAGAATATATCTAAAAGCACCACCTAGAAGCGACTGATTAGTTACAGATGACATAGGGAAGTTGGTAAAGGGGAGTTCAAATCAATTTGGCAGTGTTTTTTTTCTGACAAGGGAAAAAAGAATAAACTTACTGCCTGGTTACTGTTGAAATAATCCACCACGCTGGTTTGAAACACACTCAGATGAGCGAGGAAAAAGGAAAAATCTGAGTTATTCCCTTTACGTTATAGTATATATAAAAAAATTATATTTACTCTGAACATTTGGCAATTTCTGGGAACAAACTCCAAAATGACGTGGACATTCTGTCCACAGACAAAAGCAAGACATGTAGAAAACGTTGTCCTGCCAGCCTAGACAATATTTTTTTAGTTCTATTGGTAAAATATATGCTTCATTTTTAAAGTCAGCTCAAACTAATGTTTAAATCTGACTTTTAAACCAGTTCAGTTTTCTTTCCAGGGCAAGTTAAACATTACTTTACTGCAGACGGGCTGGGGGAGAAGGGGAGGCTTTTTTATTTTCCTTAATAATCCCAAACTTGACATTTTTAGTGAATTGGCAATAGTTTAAAATAAAAAAGTAATTATTTAAGAGCAACTAACCCCACAAAAAGCAGTTGCCCACCACCTTCACACTTTTTTCCTAGTACGGAATTATTCTTTTCATCTATTTACCCAGATACATTCAGAGACTGAAATATACTACAAATACAAAAAGTTGTGAAATAGAAAGTTGTGAAATACTCTAATCACTATAATCAGCTTAGCAGTATCCTAACATACATTTATCACCACCTTCTACCAAAAAGATTGCAAACCAAATTACGCATTCGATGCTTTATCAGTTACACAAGTCACCCTGCTGAGCTGCCATCGGACAGCTCGGCTGAGCTGAAGGCACTGAAAGCAAGTGGGAGTTTCCAGGACCTGTAAAAGCACTTCGTGGCTATAAATCAGTATTATGTATTGGAAGAAGAGCAAACAAAAATGACAAAAGAGACAAGTTCTTGCACCAAGCCCTTTCTTTAGGTCTTCACACGTATTTGCGTATGCACTGACACAGACACCCAAACGCAGAAACTTCTGGTATTGAGGACAGCTACTTTCTATCAAAGTGAGGTGACCCACAGAAGACA
Source organism: Edolisoma coerulescens (assembly GCA_013397115.1). Classification (NCBI taxonomy): domain Eukaryota; kingdom Metazoa; phylum Chordata; class Aves; order Passeriformes; family Campephagidae; genus Edolisoma; species Edolisoma coerulescens. Next base: position 589,469 of record VWZW01000904.1, on the reverse strand, counting down.
AAGCAGAATTTTCTTTAGGAACATGGTACAAGCTCCTGTTCTTATACAATGTGACAAAAGAAACCTCAAATATCCATAGCAAATAGGAAAATCCTCCAGTTAAACTCACTCGTAAAGAAAAAGGCAACTGAAGTAACCTGGGTGCAGTTCCCTTGATCCATCTCTGCCAAGCTGAAGGGCTAAGTAAGCCTTGCTGGAACTCACAAGACCACTAAGCTGATTCCCTCCAGCAACACAATGCTCACACGGGAAGAGAAAATCATCAGAGAACCAAAAATACTGAGAACAAATGCAGCAACTAACCAGAAGCCTGGCAAACACAAAACCTACCTATTTTTGTGTTATTTCTTTGTCACTGAAACACCCAAATTCAATGCACATTGCCCTACACGTAACCCACCCACCTAAAACAGCATAGAAAAAGTTATCTGCAGAATTATCAAGAAAAGTGTAGTGTTTGGCAGAACTCTCCTTTCGGAGAGCCACAGCTTCTTTCAGGAAAATGAGAACATATTAACAAGAGAAGGCAAACGTATGTTTTTTCCTAAGTTTTAGGAGATAACTGGCATGCTGATCTGCTCACAGAGTAGTAGACATCCAGCAGAGGCAGAAAATAAGTTTCATACAGCAGTCCTAATAATTTCCCAATTTTACTTTCTACATGACCACAGTGGAAGCAGAGCAATACTACAAAAAGCAGAGGCTCTCTCTTTGCCTGCGAGGCTTCCCCAGCCTGAGATGTTCTGTGTTCACACCACAGGAACTATTCCTCCTTACTTCACTGACCCAGGACCAGCCGTGCTGTCCTTCACCCTGCAATTTACCTGGCGACGTTCAGAGCTGCCCAGCCGCGCACAGAGCACACCTCCAGTGCAGCACGGAGGATTTCTGTCACCGGCATCTGCGTGCCAGAAAAGCAAAGTGCATGTACCCAAACTGCTACGGCCCCATCCACTAAGTGTCATTGGAACTAAAAACACCTATGAAAAATCCTAATCACAGGCATGAGTTAGTGAGCTGCTGCATTGGAGTCCTCTTCCTAGAAAGCAGCATACTGAAACAAAAACTCGGGTTTAAAATCCTACGCATTTCCGTAGGAAATGAGTGCATTTGAGTCACTGATCATTCAAAATATAGAAATTTTATAACCGGTTCTTGAAATCAAATCACTTCAGAGTTACCCCATTTTCTGGTACTTAAGTGTCCACGGCCACCGTCAGCAGATGGACACGGTGACAAGTGCAGCAACAGACCCGAGTCCTTAAACACAGCCTGGGATCCGCTTGAAGGCGAAGTCTCGTATTCAACACCACGAAGTTACAGAACACACACACACCTCGAGCTCAGTTTAACTCTTTCAGCACCCAGTTTCGGCTACTCCAGGGTCGCCGCAGCTGAGCTCGCCGGCAGCCGCCCTTACCTGCCGAAGTCGACCTTGCCGGAGGGATGCGCCTCGTAGAAGTCCATGGGGGCCGCTGCGGCCGCCGGGCAGCGGCGCGGGGGCTCAGCCCGGCTCCCTCGGCCCGGCAGCTCCTCCCGACGGCGCGGCCGCCGCCGCCGCCGCCCGCATTTAAGGCGCGGCCCG
>VWZW01000904.1:499664-587707 GCA_013397115.1 Edolisoma coerulescens | reverse complement strand
AGCGGGGCCGCCGCTCCCCCATTGGTCGGGCGGGCTCGGGGGCGGGGCCGGCGCCGTGAGGGCTCCGCGGGCCGGGGCGGCGGCAGGACAGAGCCCCGAGCGAGCGAGGGGACAGCGCGGAGCGGCCGTGCCCGGGGAGCACCCTGGGATCCTTCTCACGCTAAAAACGGGACTCCCTTCTACCTCTCTCCCATCTCATATGACTTTATTTCTTTTTCATGTACTACACACGCTTTTAGGAAAATCTAAACTCACCACAATCATATGAATTGTCTTTATTATAGTCTTAAGCTGCGCTGCAGAAGGTTTAGGTTGGACATTAGGAGGAATTTGTGCGCAGAAAGAGTGATTAGACATTGAAATGGGGTGGCCAGGGAGGTCGTAGACTCCTTGTCCTGGCAGTTTTTAAGAAAAGACAGGATGTGGCACTCAGTGCCAAGTCTAGTTGACAGGGTGTTTGGTCATAGGTTGGACTCGATGATCTCAGAGGTCTTTTCCAACCTAATTGATTCTGTGACTTTCCACAAGCACTGCACCAACTGCTAAAGGGCAGCACATCCATGTGTCATTCGGTGCCTCGCAGCTGAACCCGGGTTTGGGGAGCAGGGCACATTTACAATGCGGTTAGTGCTGAAACTGCATCAAAATGCTCCAGTGTAACACCAGCAGCAACACCACAAACACATCAGATTTATACAAAGTGGCATGCATGAAGTTAAATCAGAAAGATCTTGAGTTTCTCCTTGAGAAATAAGGGTGGGAGGTTGCTTGTCTAAGTAACAAGTTGAATCAAACCCATACAGCAACAGTGCTATCTATCATATGTCAAGATCCTTCAGATAGCTACTGTAATTTAAAAGTATGCTCACTAATAAGAGGTCTCTCCTTCTAGGTCAAAATCTCTTCCCTATTTGTACAGGATATACTCCAATGCAAAATTATAGAAGGACAATTCAACCAGCCAACTGAAGGAAATATGAAACTGAAGAAGACAAACTTTAACTAAGGGTCTAATCTGGAAGTTGCTTAATATCCTCTGACTGGATAACAATTAGTGTTCTAGAAACAAAATGCTTTATTTGGATCTGCAAACATTGTCATTAGAATGGCAAAGGATAAATACCAATACTGAAGTAGGATCTTGCTCTACAAAGTGAAATTAACTGATGTAAATTGTTCTTTATGACATGCAGTAAAAAGTATTCTATATTTTGAACCTATCTTTAAAATTGAATTCAAGATTACATAGAAGAAATTTCTTATCTGATCTCACATATGAAAAAAATACTGTCATCTGATTAAGATGTTGGAAAGTTACATTTTTCCAAACAAGTGTAACTTGCTTCATTTCCGATACAAATTACAAAACCAGCTCAGAATCACAAGTACTGGGAAGGACTGCTCACTTTCTCGGGTGTCATTCACTCCTCATGCTCCCTGCTTCTCTTCATAGAATTCTGGGATGTGCAGATGCGATCGCTGCTTTTTGGCACAGGTGCACACTTTTCATTAACAATAAAATATAATACTGCCCTGTGGTCATAGGTGACCCAGATGCAGGATGTGCTGGAGTTCAGTCACATGTTTATATTGCATCCCAACTGCTAAAATCTTAGTGATGTGCCACACTTGATATTTCCACTTAATTTGAGTTTACCATGATTTTATTCCAAATAACTCAAAGCTGTTTGTCTCTGCAAAAGGGATGCCTTCTCTTAACAGCCTGATCCACTGATGAAAACTTGGTTATCGCCATAGTAATCGCTTCCACATTCAGGAGACAATGATATAAACACTGGATTGTGACACCGCTGACTAATCTGCCGGTCACAATCTAGACTCTGCAACACCACTTGTAGGTGTATTTATGTGATGTCACTAACTGGGTTGCATCACCACCAAGTAAAATCAGGCAAGAAGCACAGAGGGATTTAGCAGAGCTTTGGCTGGGGCATAAAGCCACACCAGCCTGGTGGGGCAGTGCTCTGGCAGGACTTCCCTTGAGCTGTGCTGACTGGCCTTCCCTCCAACTTCTTCCCTCACTCAGCCCTTTCACCTCGAACTCACTGCTCTCCTCCACCTCTCGTGCCCTTCCCTTAACCTTTCGCTCTGCCTCAGTCCTTCCTTCAGCATTCTCCTTCCCCTCTTCACGCATTCATTTCCTTTTAAATGAATCCCACTCAGAACACGCGAGGAGCCCCACCACACTCATACACCATTGGCACCCATCGGGCTGAGCACTGTCCCGTCATGCTCGCCCCTCTTCCCACTCTGTCTTTTGACATTGCTGTCTAGAGAAACTGGGATTTATTCTGGACAAGAATTAGCTACTGTTATGACTTACCTAACAAATATGGGTTTAAAATCTCATACCTGATAATTATCATCTACATGCTCTGGTCATTCACACCTGTGTAATAAACAAACAAGTTGCATCAGGTTTGTGGTACTTCTGATTTCACAAAACACGGCAGAGAGTCAAAACACGATACTTTTTGCTTAATCTGAACCCCTAAGATATAACAGCTAGGCTGCAGAGCTGAATGTAAAGAGCAATGAAGCTCCTGTGCTCTCCATTACACAGCACACCAGGCAAGCTTTCCTCCTCTGCCAACAGGCCTGTGGTTGCTAAGGGTAGACCTGGAAAAGTGAGCCCAAAGCTGATCACTGACCCCTGCAGAATAAGCCTGAAGGCATCAAAGAGCTAAAAAAGTGGAAAAAAAAAAAAAAAAAAGAAAGAAAAAGAAAAGCCCAGACAGAGTTTTCACAAACTCAGTGGAAACTGAGGTGAAAGAAGGCACAGTGGAAAGAAATAGACAAGTGACAGTAGAAAAGGAAGCTGGAAACGCCTTGGAAGAAAGAGATGGTAAAAGCTGGGGGAAAAAAAGGTAAAGTAATAAATGAAAGCACAATGTGTGAAATATAGAACAAAGAAACAGTTTGCTTTCCACTTCAGTCATATCCCTATATGCAGTATTGCAAACATTCCTTAAAGATTCCCCTTTTGATTCTGTATTTATCCCTAAAGATAATGTAGATACTGTTAAAAGGATACAGACTATTCAGGGTCAAGAGATGCAGTTCCATCAGCCTGACTGAGGACACTCTGAATTTACTACAATATAAATTCACCAATTTTGCAGCAGCCTATGTATCAAAAAAAAGTCAGCCTGAAACCTAAAATTTTATTGACGATAAAATTAGCATGTCATCCAGTTTCACTGAGCATTTATCATCTCTGCTCAATACTGTGCTTCCTCTGGGACTGACGGCAGTGTCCATAGGTCCTGCCACACGGGCCCACACTGGTGCAGTGAGAGAGCAGCGTGTGCAGCTCCTTTGCTGCCCACTGTTCCCTGCCCCATCCACTTTGCTCCACAGCCCGGAAGCCACGCAGCTCTGCGGTCAGGAGTTATGAATGCCCCGGGTCTTGGTTCAGGAAACAATGGCTTGCTACAATTTTATATCAACACTGCACGACAGAAGCACCCCAGGATCGCAACACAGGCACTGAAGACGCTTGGTGGCATTGTCACGAGGCGATGGCAGGGTCTGCAGCCGGTGAGCAAAGACACTGCCAGGACAATGGGGTGGTCTACGAGCAGACACAGAGTACTTCTACAACAGAGAGCAGCTGTATGAGATTACCAGAAGAAAGTGCTTGTATTTTCTTCTAGAACCACCTGATGGACCGCTGGAGGCAGAGTGTAGTTGCCAAGGATGGGGGAGGCATGTTCTGGCTCTGAAAATGCTGCCATTAGCAGTTGTACAAGGGCAGCAATCACCTCACTTGAGGATACCAGCTTCCATCTCCTGTTCTGGTAATCCTTACTCGCTCTTGTTCACCATTTCAGCAGCAACCTAGCAAAAGGAGCAGTGAGAGATCTTTCACATATGCCTGTTTCCACGTCTTGGCATTCCCTTTATGCTCTCCCTCATCTAACCTGGCCAGGAACAAAGAGCTTCACACATGAGGAGCAACAGGACCAGTAACTGCGGAGGAGATGCTGGAAAGCAAGCATCCTGCATTTAGCACAAGGACAAATGCAGTGAGAGACACTGCTGTAACCAACCCACACACTAACATGCTCAGCCAGGAAAAATGTGTAACCATATGTGCTGGGAAGCCCATTCCATTTTGGATCAAAATAGAAGATTAATTACACAAAGTTATCCTGACTTTTCTCTGCCTGTGAAGAATAAATCTTGCTCAACCTGACATGGGGAAAGGACAAATGAGCTAGGGGACAGACACCTTATTTGGGGATTTAACATTTTCAGACTTTACCTGTCCCAAAAGCCTTGTGGGTCCTGGCTCTTTTTCTCCCAGCACTGTAAGAGCATCCTCTTGACAACTTACTACAATATCCTGAAGTAATGTTTTATTCAGAACAAGCAGAAGTCTTATTTGTCCAAAATGGGAGAAAAGTCATTTGAGGAAGGGACTTTTGAGATTTCAAGAAGTTATGAGAAAGCAAGATACTCATTGCCTTGCCTACAATACTGAATGAAGCTCTCTTAAATCTACACCCAATTGTTTCAGGGGTTGTGCTAAAAATGGGTTTAAAAAGATGTAATTGTAGTGAAGCCCATGCAATACACTATGGCAAATAAATTAGATTAGCATTGCTTATAGGCATTGGGCTTTGCTGATTCTCATTCTCTAGTTAAATCAGGTTCAGGGCCTTCATTCTGTGTAAGTCAAACACCTCTCCTTCATGTTTGGACGACAGTAAAAAGTTTGAAAACAAAAATGTATTTGACTGAGACTAAGTTGATACTGGGAACATAGACACACTGAAGTAGTGAAAAACTAGTAAGGGTAAGATACCAATTCTGCTGAAGGCTGTGCCTTTCAAAAGAAAATGAGACATCTGTCATATTTCTCCACCAAAATAACAGAAAGGTTGCTTTTAGGAGAATTCATAAAGCAAGGTTACTTTTGCCCACTTAAACACCCTTTTTTCCTAACACTTAAGCTAGGAAAAAGATTAAAATCACTTCAGAAGGCAAAAGGTCTTAGAATAACTGATTTGCTGTTGTCTAAGTTAATAATTAATTGTCTTCTCAGTATATACTGTTTTAAAAGTTTATTCTTAAAACGCCTTTATCTATGTACTTAAGAACTGTCATTCAAATTTTAGACTAAGAAACTAAACAAGGGGGGCCTCTTTTACTCAAAATTTCCACGGGAGTAAGTAAAAAAAAAAAAGTCGCTGAGCTTTACCTGGACGCTTCCAGCAAATAGTTACAGAAAGGAGCTGTAATTTCCAAGCCGAGAGGAGGCGACTGGACGCGGGGCTGAGCCGGCGCCCGGCCCTGCAGCCCGGCCGGCAGCCGCGTGTCCCGCGGCGCGGCTCCGCCCGCGGGCTGCACGGGCTGCGCTCGGAGCAGCGGCCCGCGGCAGCTCAGCTGCACTTCGCTGCGGAGAAGGCACTCCTGCGGCTCGTCAGCTTCTAAAACAGCACTACCCCAACACAAGCGGTGATTGATTCAACTGGATAGAACTAACATAAAGCATTTTTGGGGCACACCCTTTATTTTAAATCTGACTCTTGTGTCCAGAAGGCACATGGCTCTTGATGATTAACTGCAAGCTTTATGCCAGTTTATTAAAGTACAGCCTTAATTTAGTTTAACATCTAAGGGAGCTTTCTTAGGTCTGTAACAATGTAACAATGAGCACAGTATTTTTAATTTATGAAGCTCAGATTTTACTACTACAGTAGTTTTAAAAGAAAGCTATACCTGTAATTAAGTGCATAAGTCTTTCAAATAAAGACTTCTGAATTAAATTAATCCTTTATGCATATGAAGGTGTCTTTTAGATAGTTAATTCAAAACTTTAACAGATATTACAGTAAAAAGAATGAAACACTTTCAGTCATTTGAGCCAGTGCTGTTGAGAAGAGTGACAATGTGTATCACATTTCTGTAGGTTTTTAACTGATATAAATACTCATCGAGAAAAGTACCAAGAATAATTTTACCGAATACTTACAAATAGTAGTAATTCACTCAGGTGGGGTCAAACATAATAGGTAATGGCTGATTTTAAAACACAAACACCAGGCACAAGAGGAGATTTCAACTGGTATGTTCCAAGTCCATTAATGTAAACATTGGTTCAGACACACCTCACCAGAAGTCTGAGGTATCTAGCACGGCGTGGCAATAGATTTAGACATACTAAACTGTGCCCACTTACGAAAGCTCTTAACACATACACCAAGTAATAATTCAGTCTACTCTTTCCTCTTCCCACATCAGGCACAGTTTAGCTGTGTATGGCTAAAACAATACCTTCTCATCTGCATGTTAGCCACTTTATAGGACCAGTGCTTTAAATCCCTGTTCTACAATAAATAGNCTACTCTTTCCTCTTCCCACATCACGCACAGTTTAGCTGTGTATGGGTAAAACAATTCTGTTCTACAATAAATAATTAAAATACCTGAAAAAGTAAAAACTTTCACCCAAACTGTATCTTTCCTGTCACCCCAAATCAGGACACCATATTAGCTCCTGCCTCTACTGAGCCAGTGAAGCTTCAGTATTTCCATGTAACTATTAAAACTCACCTTTAATAGTCCTGCCTGCCCTACCTGTATTTGAAATACCACTTTATCACTTGCTCCAGACAGGTAGGGCAGCACATCACCTCTACTATCATTCACCTGTTCCCAATTTTAAAACAACTTCATGGATTGAACTGCAACAGATTTTAAACCCTTTCTAATCTACTCGCTGAACTGATTACCCTCCCAGATTACATCTCACTGAAGCCCTTGCTCAGGGAGGAAGTCATTACTCTTTGTCAAGTCTGCAGGCACCATTTTTCTTAGTTATAATAATGCTTAGAAATAACTGTTGGTTTTGGTTTTGATCAAACAGATTTGGCAAGTTCTGTACTCTGTACTGATGGCTGGAAATGATGAATTTAATTTCACTCAGCTGAAAGCAGCATTATTCATCTGGGTATCTACACAGCATCTCAGTTCAACATAGGTATGTATATGTTATGGTGTCTTTCATGTAGTGGCAGCACCCAACTTCATTTACACGTTGTCTGGGACAGTATATAAACACGGTGCATAAATAAGATTGAGCACGAGAAACTGGTGGAATGGCCAGGGCACCAGCTGCTGAAGATGCTGGGTTATAAAGTGGTCAGAAGAAATTCAAGGCTTTAACAGCAGCCTTGCAAAAGAATGACAAGAGGACCTGGCAGTTACCGCTGCAAAAGAAATAGGATCAGATTTTATACGAGGTACAAAAGTACCTAAAAAATCTGTGAAGCCTGAAGTGGAAAGTGGATCTGAAAGGTGTTAACCTGAATGAGAGGCTCGGGCATAACAAGAGACTGGGAAATATACAGGATGCAAGGAAATGCAGAAAACAGTGCCAGAGTTGTTCCAGAACAACTGGAATGTCTGTTTAGAAATAATAAAGAAAAAACTCATTGCAATGTAAACATCAACCAACTGCTTCTTTTATTTGTTAACATAGTATTTAAAAACAAAATAAACATTATTTTCTAGAAATATATTTACTGTCATACAATGGTAGGTAAAAAAATAGATACTTTAATTGCAAAATCTCACAATGTAATTAGATGCTAATGTCATGTCCAGTACAGTCAAAGTATGTACAATTATGCCCTAAAAAAAAGGTAATTTCACAGTTTCCTGTTTGCTCTGATGCAAACTAATGAAATAAATGGTGATTAACAGTTTCCTTGGCAGTTACCTTTCCCAGTATCAGCGACTTTAATTATAGATAAAATGACACTAAAACTGTAGTACAGTAGTAGATCTCAGCACTACTATCTTAACAAAAAATGTCCATGAGACAAAAGAATCAGTATAAGTTTAGATGTAATACCATCCAACCAATTTACATGGGTTTAATACTGGGGTTTTTAGGCCTTTTTTACTTCCTTAGGACTGTGTTGTATTTTAGTTTTTTATAGAGTTTTTTATTAAAAAGTTTGTGTTCTATCATGCACACCTCATCATGGATATAAGAGGGCTGAATCCTCAGAAGAAAGGAGAATAACCCTAGTACAAAATGGTAACTCTGGGGAAACTCCACTTCTCTGTAATGAGCCAGATGACCACACAATCTGAAAAGAAATGGCGAGAAAATAAAAGCCCTAAATTACAAGTGCATTTAGCTAGCATTTATATATTTAACTGTAATTAGAGGCAAACTCTACATTTTATCAACAGCATAAATCACAACTCTAGTTTACAGTGTTGATTCCGTGAAGTCATCCACTCCTGCAAAACCCTGAAGTAGAGGACTGGACCAAGACATCTTCAGAGCTGGTGCAAACACACTAAGAAGGCAAAGCCACTACAGCTTCTTGCACTATGAATCAGGATCATACTCAACCAGGCAAAGAATACGTTCTTTGCCTTTCAGGACTAAATAGAATCACTGTTTGTTCTTCCAGCTTTTAGCATATGTAGCAAAGTATTAAAATGACTACCTCATCCTATTTTTAAAATTTCTAAGACTATCCAATTCAGACACCTCAGGCTCTTTACTCTGTTCTTCTCTCTCCATAGGGTTCCCCTCTCATCTTCCTGACTCTATGTCATGAGATAATAACCCATTCATTTATTGTCCATTGCCTTTGTGTGCTAAATATAGATTACACGTCTAGAAACAAGAGAGAAAAGCTAAGTTAAGTCAATGGAGTGACACAGGAAACATTGGAGCAAACATTGATGAGGTCAACAGAAAGTAATTAGTGCTGCAGCAGCCTTCTACTTAATTATTTTGTAGCTTTCATGGTGAAAATGTTAATGAAAATAAAAAAAAGATTTTATTGATGAAGTATATATATATATATATAATGAAAATAACAGACTAGACTTGCTGGTAACAAGTGTCAGACCAAACAAAAGATGACACAGAGGATGAGCTGCAGAGATAGCTGTATAAACATTAAGTTCAGCAAGTTAGGTTGGAAAAATACCCTGTTCTGGATAAGCCTCAAATTTGGTTTAAAACACTATAAAGTTTCAATTTTTAAATAAAAACACTGTACATTGATGTGGGGGTTCAGGTGCTATTCACCTATAATCCTATACTTCTAACTTACTAGGTATTGCCTTGGGATGTGGAGAAGCAGTTCAAAATGTTCCCTGTGTCTGATTCAGAGCAGCTGTCTTAAATATTCACCAGAACAACAACTGGGATCTGTCTGTCCCAATTTACACTTAAGTGTGCTAATTACTAGACTATAAAGTCATTTGCTCGCTCCCTCTGGCCCAGCAAACATTTACATTTTACCTCAAACTGGAGGAACAGCCAGACCCATCCTGAGTGCCAGGCAAGCTGCACTTCAGGGAACACAGTCTGTTCAAAGCCTCCCCACGTCTGGCACACTGGAAATCTGGAACTAGGTCTCTTATGCCATACATCCCATCCTCTGCCCTACCTCACATCCCTCAAAAGCGTTACAACATTTTTCACACACCTCATCACATATAGAATCCTACAGTCCTTTAGGTTGCAAAAGACCTTTACAATCACTGAGTACAACTCCTGGCATCTAAAGACTTCCACAGCAAATCAGTTTAGAATCCAGTTTAAAACAGAAAGTTTTAAAATCAAATGTAAAAGCATTTCACCAACCATTTGACTGATCTCAGCTCTGCTGACACTGTAATCAAACTTTAGTCCCAGGATTAAAGCATTTCAGCAGTCCAGTTAGACCATGCTGATTTTTAGAGAAAGAGAATTTGTAAGATTTTTTTTTTTAGTTCTATTCTACACACACACAGGATAAACCCTCATATCTGAGGGAGTAGATGTTGTTTTCCAATGTTAAGTAAGTGTCAGATGTATAATTAACTACTTGCATTGCAAATGATATAATGGGAAATTTAACCGGTAAGAATTTAAATTCAAATCTTGTTTCATGAAGGCTATGACAGTTTGCCATTAACATTTTAATATATTACATATGAAAATGTAGGCTTAAAAACAGACTTTGCATGGAAGATTATTCACACAAACATACACTGAAATATCCACTCATTCAATGTGTACATAAGATTTACGCAAATCTGTGGTAAAAGGATTATTACCTTTACTCCCTTCAAAAAAAAAAAAAAGTTCTTATTCATACAAAAGAATGAATCCATATAGCCAAAGCTCTTGTAATGTAACACTGTGCTTACATTATTCCAACCCATTTCTGTCACGGTGGGTATGTGAAAAATAATGTGAAAAGGAAAATAAAGATAAGCAAATAAATCCACAGAAAGACAGAAAAGACTGCATACTTGTAAAACCTAGATATTTTCAAGGGGAATTTAATGTTTTAAAAATCAGGACTGTACTGGGGCTAACTGATCTCTGAACGGCATTTCAGATTATATATCAGATAACGACTTCACATGTTATTCAACAGACGAATGAAATCTCATTTCACATGAATGTAACCCAACCTCCTTTCCAAAAAAACACCTTCCAATTCAAGAGAATCCAAGCCAGCTACAGAGTTGATCTTTTTCACTGATATTCACCAGTACATTCGTCTTCTGGATTAGGGTTTCCTAATACAACCAGTGGCAGAACCAACATCTGGCATATGATCCAGAAGTCATTGTGATTAAGGCCATCACAAAATCAGTATAGTAATTTAGAAAATTAATTTTCTGTGCTTTTTTAGAGGCCAGGGAGGAGAGGAATGGGACTATTTTCCCATTCTCTGGAGAGCTGCATCACAAGTTTTTTTATAAAACACTATGAAGTGAAGTGAGTATTTGTATCTAGTTGCTACTCTTGCCATGTGACTCTAGTTGTTGATTTTGTCTCATCTCCTCTCTTCTCATAAGCTCACTTTGATCACTCTTCATGTTACAATTTGTCTACTCACAGTCTGAGCCTATCCATTCCTCACAAGCCCCTTTCTACAAATGATTGTAACTATATGTGAACACATAGCTGTGCCCACACCCTGTATTTGTCATTTGCAAAAATATATGTACGGGACTTTATTTTCAGGAGAACTTTCCAAAATGTATTTAACAAAAACGTGAACACTTACTTCTCATTACATAGTTTAACTGTACACAGCCAATAGTCAGGGTTCATGGCTGTCAGTAAACCACATTTTTCTTGCAAAACTCCCTTCAGGCTATGCCCGTGAAAACAACTCCCATCTGTGTTTTCTTCAGACCAACTTAACTGAAAACTTGAAGGATTTGGCTTTTCAGCACGTCGCACTGAACCAGACAGCTTGCCAAACTGATTTTGTAAGTTCACAACCATTTCTGTGCAAAGAGAAACAAAAGAAACAAATGCAGAAGTATTAAGTATCAGAATACTGTTTAGAGGTGATTAAAACAAGAAGAAAATGGGGTATTTGTGCTTTTTAAGTTTGTTTTTTTCTTTAAACCTCAGTGTGAAAGACTGAGAAATCCTGGAAGTCTCTATGTTCTCTCTGCCATCCTCTTTCCAGGTTTTAGTGAAACATTTTGATACATAATTCAAAATGCCACGTCTTTCATACCTAATGATATTAGTAGTGGGGCACTCTAAAACATTCCTGCGAGTAAAACCTGTAAAATCCATTTGATATTGCTGGGATTTTTATGCTGATAGAAAGCACATTCATACACACATGGATTCAAGGTTAAGCTTTTCATGGTGCACACTTCAACTGGAAAAAAAAAAACCAACAAAAAATCCCCACTCCATGCTTGCCCACTGCTAGTAAATGAACGACAAACTTCCCTAAGTTACTGAGGCTGAGAAGCAAAAGAACGTATCATCATAGATCAGCACACACTCTGTGACTGCCTATGCCTTGTTTCCCTAAGATAAAAAGCAGGTTAAAAAACATTGTTGGAGCTTTAACTTCTTTTTATGACCTGTATTTAAATAAACTCATTCATATATTGAAAAAAAAAAAAAACCAGAAAAAAATCTCCTAAAGTAATCCAAGGACTGCAAAGTCTCTTTCAAGAGGACACAAAAATCCGTGATCAAAATCAAAGGTTTAGGAAGGTTTCTGAAAATCTGTACCTGGCACATAAGTGTTCTAGAGCACTGTCTCTACTGTGGTACATTTGTTTTAAGATGAATCCTGCCCAGTTACAATTATGTGATATTCCTGCTCACAACACTATGATAAAGTTCTGTAATCTAAGTGGTCCTCTTCTAGCTACAAAAGAAGCAGAGCCAGAAGAGGAATCTCTTTTCCTATAAATGCAGGAATTAAAGGGCATCTGAGTAAATAATCAGCTTGAAATAAATAAATCTAAACGTGGTTTTCCATGGAACACAACCTGACTGCAGGATCACCCCAACTGAATTTTGAAGAGTAAGTACTTAACATAACCCCCACTGCATTCCTGAAGGAGAAATCCAACATGCGTAATTCAAACCAAATAGGATTACACAACTTGTTTAGAAGTCCCTGAACCAGTCACTTCCAGAAACTGAAAGAGCATATAAAAGGAAAAATACCACTTGCCACATTTAATATCCCTCTCCAAATACCTGCTGTTTTCTGGATAGTACAAAATGCAGAATGAAGAACTCCAGATCTAATTTGGCTGAATAAAATTCTGGTTTTCCTTATTTCTACAGACAAGGGGGGTTTTGTTGTTTTGTTTGTGTGCTTTTATGTCAACATAAACTCCAGGAACTTCTCACAAGTACTTCCAGAGCTACTAAAATACAGTAGCTGTACCTGCATTCCAACTTGAGCTGGCTGCTCAAGTAAAACTTTCCTTGCTTTCTGTAGGAGGCTGCAAGAAGGAGTGTGAGAGAAGAGGGCCATGCAAGATCTACCAAAGGACATACTGGATATTCATACCAAAGCATACGGAAAGTAAAGGAGGAAACGGACAGGAAAGCTATGGAAGACCAACAACAACTCAAGGAAGAGTGATTTAAAGGCAGCTGGCAAACTAGACAAGATGAGGACAGAGCACTGATTCTGAGATGTGGTTCAGTAGTTTGTTAGGAAGACTGGCAAAGGCAGTTTCAGTTGTGCGTGTTTGAAAAATTCCAGCCACGGTTTGTAAAATTGTACTACATTAGTTGTACCCAGAGATGAAAGAGAGGAGACAAAATATTTTAAGATGTAAATGTTATCAGTCAGAGCTGAAGATTTTCTATGATGGGAAAAGTTGGAGCAGATTTCTGTGCTGCTGGGAAGAAGCAAAGTTTACTCACGTCTTCTCTTTAGAACTTTAGATTTATTCTTGACTGAATAGAACAATGGCTTTTCACATCTCCACAGATACCTACCAGTAAGAGACATAAGAATTGTTAACAAAAAGAAAGCTGGAGCAAATGAATAAAAGAATAATAATTTATTACAAATACTGATAGAGTTTTTAAATTAAAATCAAAATAATCTAATGGTTAGTGCTATTAAAAGCCACTGCCCCTCCAACAGATCTACAAAGTCTTTTTCTCAGTAGGCAAACGAAGGCATGATAGCCTAGATCTACTGTAATCAGTTAATTGTTCGGCTGTATAAGCTATTTTTCACAGAATGTGAGCATTTAATTAACAACCTGGATAAACATTATGAGTGTAAATAGAAAATTAAGACAGTGATTTAATCATTCTATTCACTCAAGCTTGGTGGATGGATATGGGGATCAAATTTTTTTATTTCTGTAGGGCTCAGCAGTTCACGTAGAACTGTCTACCTTAAAAAAGAAGTACTTAAAAATCTCTTACTTGGCTCTTTCTTCATCCAATTTCTTTTGCTCCACATCCAAGGACTGTTTTACCACCTCATACCACTTCTTGAACTCAAAATATGGACCACCTTAATAAAATATGCACATTTTAGTTTGGGAAGAAATGAAAGAAATGACAGAGAAGGTGGTCTCCAAGCAGTTAGACCCTGCATCTTGCACCTGCATACAAACTACCCCGAATGCTATGTGCTTAAAGAAAATATACTTGATCTAGTAATTCTGTAAGTAAGAGAAATGCAGAAATAGAGTGAAAGAACAACATGTCATACGAAGTGCAAAGAAGCCCTGTGTCTTAGATTTCATAGATTTAGCACAATTCAAACCTTTTCCCTCTTTTCTGGAAAGGTAAGTCTAGAAACTACCTCCTCTCTACCAATTGAACTAGCTCTCCACTGTGTGAAGTGGCCTTCAACTGTTTGAAAGTTGAATTCAAGGGATTAATGAAACTATACATCCAGCTTAGGTTTAAACAAATAAAACCTAAAGAAGCTCAGATACAAAATTCCACACAGTTTCATCAGCTCCCCACTGTCTATCCTACTAGCCATGACACCTTACAGGGTTGGAAAGATAAACTAGACAATAGTCTTCACTTTGTATCAGCCTGCCATGGTTTTAAGCACAGGAACTTCACTCGTTGGTATGTGAACAAGTATTTACCAGCACATGTGAAAACATGAAGGCACAGGACATATAGCAGCACCTTTATCACTGATCCTCTAAAGAGGCACAAGACTGAAGCAGACCAACTGGGTACAGTAAGGGTAAAAATTCCAAACAGAAATATATTATATATATTTAAAAATAATCAACTCTTGTTCCCCGTGGGTGGAATATCTGCATTGTGAATTAACCAGACTTTGCATTTCCCCATTGCCCCAGCCGCACTGCAAGCGATGCTTGCATCACGCTCAGCTTTGCCAGCCAGCTGTTTAAACTCTCCTGAAGGTGAATATACTGGTCTTACAATCAAACTTACACACCTTTTGTATCATCTGCATTTCTGCTATTTGCACTACCCTGCCTCACAATGTCTAGATGCTAAAAACATATATGGTCTCAAAAAGCAAGAGACACGTGAAAGGAACAAAGACCCCTCAGTAGTCCTTGAAAATCAAAGTCTGGATACAAATTCTTTTACCAGCTCCTTAAAGCCAGAGGTTTAAGTAAATACTCCTAAACTGCTGGGAGAGCAGTGTAGGAGGTGGTAGAAATTTGTGTTAAACTTCGTATGGATTATTAAGCATCTGTCACACGCAAACCCGCTGTCAGAGGCATGATGCTACACTGTAATAACCCTTTACCTGGCCAGTACTGCTGGTCTGACATTCATATAGCTGAGCTGACTGGAAAACACACAGCTCTGTGAGACACACATACACACATACATTTACATCTATATATATCTCAATCATGTTTTATTTGAACAAAACCCATATTGTGGACGAGTGCAGTTCACAGAACATTCACAGTAGGTAACTACAACTATCTATTATACTGTCCAGTGTGACTTGAAGAAATGCAGGAGCTGAAATACTATTTTTTAATTAAAAAAAAAAAGGACTAGAGAATGGATAGTTAAGTTGAGAATGGAGTCAACATAAATTGAATCTTTAAAACTCAGTCTTAACCATTATTCATTTCAGCACTCTAACTTTGGGAAAATGCCAGAGGCAGTTTTGAGCTCTGGCACTAATCAGTGCTCTAACAGAAATTCTCACATCAGCTCCTCTGCGCAGCTGCTCACCATCACCCCAATATTTTAAGTATAGGGACAGCACAACAGAGCATATGGATCATTTGCACCAGCAGATTTTGAAGGAAAGAAGTGGGCAAAGAATGAGCTGTTGATTCCCAAGGGCACTGAGACTTGTTAATAAGGGAGAAACCCCATTAAGACATTAATGGCTTTGAGCCTCAGCTTGTAAAGCAGTTGCACAACTCCCCATTCCTGTCACTATCATGTACTTCAAGATATCAAGGGAAGTAAAAAGGAAAAAAAATCCACAGTAAGATTGTGTATCTACTTGAATGTGAAAATTACCAGTTTTAGTTAACACTGATGACTGTCTCTAGTTACAACAGTAATTGGGCTCACACATGACTAACACCATAATTTTATTACGGACCTAAATTTTAAACAAAGCAACAGAAGGGTCTAAATGGCCCAAAACTGGATAAAAGGCCTAACAGACAAAACACTGTAATGTATCTTGGATCTTATTTTCAACTGTGATTTAGATCAGGCCATGGAACATCTTCCTGAAGATTTCTAATCTTTGATTTGGTCTTTCTGCCCTCAAAGAACCATGTTCACACCATTATCTTCTCTATCTTAATTGCTGCTAGCTTTTCCACACTCTCTCAGGATTATTTGGACTAAGAAACTAGATTACATCTGAAATATGTTACACACTAAGACATTTTATTTAACAAGACTAAACAAGTTTGGATTTTATCATAAATGTGGTTTGATGCCCCTAGTAAGTATCTGCTATTTATGATCAAAGTGTGTTCCCTCTTCACGGCATATCCATTCATCTCTACCTACCAAGCATAAAACTCTAAACCAAGAGGCAAACATGCACAAGCAGAAGCAGGAAGGCACCCAGCAAAATGTGTACCAAATTCCCCAATGCAGACCAGTAAGAATTAGGCAGGTACACTGAGGCCATTTTACATGAACAGGATCTACTCTTTTCTCTGAATAAAATCTCCCCTAAAGAATGACAAAACCACATTTTAATGATCAATAAGAAAAGTCTTTCTAAGCCTGATTACAGAACTGTTTCATTTACAAAATCATAACACTGCTTCTACTAGAATATTTATGTACCTTCTGTGTTATTTTTATTTCTTTCTTCAGCAAACTCTGAAAGTAACCTGTAAAAAAATTTTAAAAATCAGGCTGTTTTGTAGATCCAAATACCGCACTTCTCACATGAGATTCAAATACAACTGATAAAAATGACAGCCTAATTTTATTTCAAGTTTCAGATAAAACCCAACAAATTTTAAAAATAAGTAATATTTCATGTCTAAAATACCTTCAGGTGTATGGTTAAAGCTAATGAACTCAATTGAAATTCCAATAGTATAAATTTAATTGAAATTCCAATAGTATAAATTTAACTCTAAATAAAGAAAAATCCAAGATAAGCATTTGCACTATTTGAAATTTGGGGGTTGCTACATACTTGTCTGTACACTTACCATTCATAGTGATCATCTAATAAAAACAATAATTTGAGCACAACTACAATAACTGCTGCAGCAAGAACATCATATTTCACTTTTCTTGTTGACTTATTTTCAGGCGTAAGAGTCAGGAAATCCACTTCTCCAATACCAATCTTTTTCACCACTCGACAAGTCCAATTATGCAATTCATCTGATTAATATAAATAAAAATATAAAATGTTAAGACAAACTAGAAATATTTTTACAGTGCAAATATGTTGGCCATTTGAGGAAGACACTGATTAGGTATTTTAGGACCATGTGACAGCCATATTTTTCAGGCTGAGGAGTATTTTTGGATACTTTTAAAAATACTAGGCAACTTTCACTGTGCTTACATGGAAAACACTTGTGACTTATTATTATATATTCATATGGAGAATAAAAAAATCACATATTTTATAGTGCTTTGATGTTACTTGAATAATGCAGTGAGATCATCCTGAACATTCTTGTGAGAAAGCCTATTGCAAATCCACATAAATATATTTTTAAAAAAATCCCCAAAAGCAAAAGACTTGTCACAAACATTTTTCCCGCATGTTGACTAAACACACACGGCAGGAATCAGCAGTGCACAGAGGAGGAACAGGGCTGGCTCTAAAGAAGCTGGCTGGGTATGGAGAGCAGTTTGCTCGTGGCAGGGCAGCAAAAGCTGCCGAGGTCACACCTGGCTCTCCCTGCGCAGCCAATCGCACCCGCCAGGGAGATCCAGCTGCAGCTCCACAAGATACACAGCACTCTATCTATGCAGTCTCTTATTACTCTGCTTATTTTTCACAGATACAAATCCCCCAAATTTCTCACCTTTCCAGTTCAGCAAGAAATACAGGAGTTGATTACATCACCATCGGATTCCACAAAGGTTAGCAACGTATGACTAAGTACAACCTTAATCCAGCTGTACTTATACCCTCTTGCTGCCTACAAAGAGTTCAGTAGGAACTCGTTTTTAATCCTCTTGCACATAACAGTAAAAGTTTAAAAAAAAGTGGAAACGAAATTTTCTTATAAATACTAGCAGCATACTTTGTTTTATTTCAGATACATAAAATAGTCTCTGCAATGGTATTTAGTGTCCATTAACACTGCCAATTCATTGCTTTTTTTTTAAAGAGTTGTTAGACAACAGCAGCAGTCCTTTTTCAATTTTGTAAAAAATGCTTATATATATTAAAATCTTAGTTGCAGGGGGAAGGACAACATATTCCTCTTCTGCAGTATTTTCAAAGAGTACTTAGCTTTGCATTTCTCTGTAAAATACCTGAAAACGAGAAATTTGTAGCCTTTTTTTTTTTATTCAATTTATACTTCACAATCTGTAAAATAATGTAATCCTCTATGGGATCACAACACTGGCATAAAACTACAAAATCAGAATTACTACTCCACAATTTTAGCCCTAAACCTGTTGGTTATCTTCTTTTCATTCAGTTGTGAATAAACAGAAAAAACCCCCACTTGTATTCATTGTAACAAACTGCAAAATAAGACAGTAATTCCCTCCCCTACTATGAACTGTTGGAATGTTTTAAGAAAAAAAAATTTACAGGCTATCTGTCTGTGTAACTCATCTGCAGTGACAGTGGTATTCGACAGAAAGTATGGTAACCCAACAGACAGTTCACATACCAGGACATATTGGTCTTTCTTTGACAAGTCAATATTCAAGACTTAATTTTAGGATAGACAAAAAGAGTCAATACTTCTGCAATATATGATTTCAGAACTAAACCATAAATCAAGTGAGACAGCAGCTGATCTGTCACACACCATCAATTAATATTAAGATAAATGGTAATAGACAATATTATATAATACACAAAATGTATTCTTTGTTAAAGAATATACAGTCACTATTACATATGAGAATTCCAGAGCTAAGCAATTAGGTCCCAATTTCATGAATTATTTAGCTAAAGTTAATATATCACATGAATTCAACAGGTGCCTCTTAGTTCACATGGATACTGAAAGATTTAAAAGGAAGTATCCACTCCACAGCCTTAGAGAGCCAACATCAGAGTGCCCCTGCATATCTGGGCCTATAATACATACTCTAAATGTTTGATGAAGGTGCTTTCTATAGAAAGAATATCTTTCAGTTAAAGCTTAAATGGGAATAAATTAGAAGGAAAAGAGCAGGCACTTTTGAAGTAGTAATTTAAGCCTTTTTGCTAGAGTTTAATAAACCACAGAAAAATTTTATCAGTTTGGGCTAGGGAAAATATTTACCAGGTAAATTGGCTTCCATCAAGTACTTCATGCACAGCATGTCTGGATGAAGAAAGCAGCTGTCTGTTATATCTGGAAAACGAGGCAAGTCTAAAAATGCTGCAAGCTCATGCATTTTGTTGAACACTTCTTCATATACAGGCCACGACTGAAAGACAGGGTTAGAGGGGGTTATACATTTGCTCTATTACCATATTTGTTAATTATTTAAAATCAGTTATTGATGTTAAATTCTGAATTGTTTAATTACAGGATTATTTATACAGATTCTTTTAGCACTCTGTGACTAAACACATATGCAAGAATGGAGCCAGACTCCAGTACTGCAAAGAGAAATGTGTGCTAGTTTTAAATCCCATGAAATATATAAGGAACAAATAGAAAGTTGCTTCAGACCTCACACCACCCCACCACCTTTCTTGCAAAATGCTCATTATGTGCCCAGATGCTCCAAAACTGAGAGCTTTGGGAAAAAACCAATACAGATGCAATTGAAGGTGAACTGACCAAAGAGCTAAGAGGTCAGAGAACCACAGGAGGTGGAGGCTGGAAGGGGCTGCTTGAGACCATCGGGTCCAAGCCCCTGCTTGGGTCAGCTCAAGCAGGCTGCCCAAGACCACGTCCAGGGAGATACTGAACATCTGCACAGATGGCAGCTTCCAAGGTTTGTGGGAAATCTGCTCAAGTGTTTCACAAACCCCAGTGTACAAAGGAAAAAAGATTTTGTTTTCCCTTACGCTTAAATGGAATTTCTTGTATTTCAATTTGTGCCCATTTCTTCTCATCCAGTCACTGGATACCCCTAAGGAGGATTTGGTTTTCCTCCTTTGCACCCTCCTGCAGGTACCACATCATACCCTGGAGTATCCCCCAGCTCCAGGATGAACAGTCAGAGCTCTCTCAGCCTCCCCTCATTTGTCAGGCTCCACTCCACCATCTCCACAGCCCTTTACTGGTCTCACTCCACTTGTTCACGTCTCCCTTGTATTGGCTAGCCCAGAACAGCACCCAGCACTCCTGATGTGTCTCACCAGTGCTGAGTAGAGAGGAAGGATCCCCTGCCTCCCTTCAGGACTTGTGCAGTCACAACTGCTCAAAAACTGACAGTGACCTTGCAGTGCCACCAGCCAGCTGCCTCAGCACTTGTGCAGCATCTCATCATAGCCCATGAACCTTGACACGTCCACTTTGTTCACATTTTCTCTAACCTGCTTCTCAAAAGCTGAGGCATAAAAACCAATCATCACTTCAGCCTTCTCCTTGGTCTTTGTGACCACATTCCCATTCAGCACCAGGCCCACATTCTCTAGAACCCTTCCACAGAATCTTTCATGTAATTTAGTAAAAAAAAAAAATCCATATTTGCATATTTATTAATGACTAGAAATCTGAAATTCTCTTTTTGAAACCATTGACTGAATGAAGAAAGTTCTCCCAATTTGTACTGAGGTTTGCTGCTACAGGAGAATATAACTTACAGAACAATTTTGACATGTTTATTCATAATGACCTCAGCAGGACCTGAAGTTTGCGTAAGTATTGGATGTAAGGTTTGACCCTCATTTCACAATACCTGAACTGTTTCATTAAACATTCTTAATTCTCTGTAGTTTAAATGGTTACTTGAATTTACCTCAAAAAGCAACAATTTCAGTTGCCCAGGCTACTTTACCATTCTAAGTGTATAAAAAGCAATGATTTTCCTGCTTTAGCCAGCGGTTCTAATTCAGCAGAGCACTTTATCATGTATTCATATCTTATAAAGTCAATCTGTGCGTATGGAACCTTCCTTCAAAAGAAACTTAGCAGGGCTTTACACTTTACGCACAGCTTCAAAACTTTCCTGAACAAGAGTGAATTCAGGCTTCTGGTCTTTTTTTGGTTCAGATTATAAACAGAGTAAGCGTGTTCACAAGAAGACATAATGTGACCTAATGTGGTTTTATTCAATCATTTGCTTTCATCTATTTTCATATAAGCTCTGTACCCAATGCTCAATTTTTGTTTTGTGTGATTACCAACATTACATTTTCTTTTTTTAAGTGATCTCCCCTCAGACTGCAGTTCAGACTTGCATGAAGACATGCTTAAGCAAATGAATAATTCTGCTGTCACCTACTATTACACATGTAACTCTTTGTAACAGTTAGGAAGTTGTATCATGTTCATTATAGTTTCTAAACAGAGTTAAAATTGGCTTAGACTGCTCCAGGACTATCTTGAGAAACAAGAAAAACACGCATTACCAGAGTTCTGCAGAAGACCAGGTTCACAGTACTTTCCATTCCTTTTAAAAAGCAACACTAAATTGAATACCAAACCAATCTTGGAACAAAACCTGAATCATACATAACTTCTCGAGTGTATTGGGAGATAAATTAACGTCCCAGATAATGCAAATAAGAACATTACATGAATACCATTCATAATTAGACAGCAAGGAAATACGCTTTCCCCTAAAGAAAAGCAGTTGAATTAGTAGCTTCTTAATAATATATCACATATGAAAATTAATTAAGACACTGGGAATTCAGTCATTTGAAGCATTCCCATTCTCAAACATTAAACTACCACTAATGGAGCGATCCAAAGTCTAATTTGACACTGAGCTACTTTAAGGAATATAGATCTTAATTGGAAGACTCCAATAGACACCTTTATCACCTTTTACCTGAGCTTCTCTCCCTGTACCACGGCAAGGAGACAGCTTTCCTAACCTAGGTATTAGTGAATCAAACCTTCCTCCCTCTGCCCAACACCTATTTTTGTTTCCAAGCTTTTGTTTGCAGTTTACAGAAGGCAATTTGGTTCTTTTCCAAAATGGCTAGAGAATGCTCTGCTTTGCAATGACAATTAATGCTTTCTTTTTTGTGAAGGCAAACAAGTGGTATAAAAACTACAAATAAAAATTAAGACTGAGAGCTACCACTTGGCTTATTTTAAAACCAGTGTTAACAGACAAAACCTGTTCCTTGTTGATGTGTGTTCATAAGAGATCTAAACACACTTGGAATATGCATCCTAACAGAAGATAAAGATCAACCAAATCAACTGCAACTTCCCAGGGTTTAAACCCTAAGCTCAAAACCATTCCCTGTAGTAGTCCCATTACTACAATGCAGTACTGTGCCATGAGGATGAGGCGGGATTGAACCCCACTTCCAGCAGCACAGTCACCTCTGGAACTGGAATCTGCAAGCGTAGCTGCATCCAGCACAAGGTCACACCTGCCTGGGACAGAGCACAGGGCTGAAGGCAGCCAGGTCAGGGCTTAGGACACTGTAGGGTTTCTTCAGTAACCAGCACTGGCTGTTTTCACCAGTCACTGTACACCCTGTTCATACTCTGCTTAACTCTGAAAGAGCTGTGAGTTCATTCAGCAAATCTTTTATTCTGCAAAGTTTCAAACATACTGGGAGGGTTAAAAGAGAAAGAACTCCCAAATGCCACACAACCAACACAGCAAATGTTGAGACACTATTAAGAAAAAGAAAGATGCAGCAAACAAGCAGCCTCAAAATTAGTAAAAGTTATCACCTTCTACCTAGGTACGTATCTCTGCCAAAACAAAACAAAACAAAAAAAAGAACCGGATAAAACAAGTTGCACTGGAAGTCAACCAGCAAATCCACTAGGAAAGCAAGACCCAGAGCCAGGGCCTCCCTCTTTCAGTTAAAAAAACTTTGCCTCCAGCAACCCATGATTAAACCCCAAGGGAGGAGTACTTGGACAATAGAGGACAGCGTTAGATCATATGCCACACACTCTCCAAGGATAACTTTCACTTACCCGATCATAAATTAAAAAAATTCAAGATGTGTTTCTGTGCTAAATATTAAGACAACTCCCCTGTCCATCACCACATGAAGTTACTGAGCTCTCACCTTGTTTTGGGAACCTGGGAAACACAATGAAAACCACATATAAAACTCAAGTTACAAACCCTTAAGGGCACCTAATAATTCCAGGAAGACTGACAGAAAACCCTTTCAAAGCTATGACACCTGCTAGCCTTTTCAGGTGTTTTGCAAGCTGGGATTCCTTCAAGACTGATCAATGCTGACAGAGTCTGTAACTTGTCTAGATGGGGTACAGAGGTTGCCAAGACCTTTCTTTAAGCTTTGTCCTTAAAACCTTTGTATCTTATTCCCACATGTGACAAATAAGGTCAATACAGGTCTTCTCCAGAAAGCAGTATAGAAGATTAGTACTACTTGAGAGTACTTTCCCCTGCCCTCTGAGCACAGGAGAACAAAATACACACTGTTGAGTCGGTGAAGAAGTGTCTATAACAAGATTTTCTAAATGATAAATATTCATTAAACTATTTAAATCAGTTGTCTTTATCTTTCAAAGTTACATGGCATTTTTCACCTGTATTAGAAAACAACAAACTGGTTTTCAGGAGCAGAGGAGCCAAAATATTAGCATGATAATCAGATCACAGTAACCGGTAATTGTTTTGAGTAAGCCAAGGCTGCAGCCTCTCCTACTTGTTTGGACAATATCAGAATGTTGCTGATCAACAAGTAGAAAACAGTATGCACTGGCTGGCTTTCTAGAACAATTTGCAGGTTCCATAGCTTCTTGTTTTAAATGTGGTCTGACTGACTCTCTTCTTGGATGACTGCATAGGCCATTTCCTTCTCCTGTATCAGGACAATATCCCATTACTTACATATTCACAATTCAGATTATGTTACAATGATAATTTTCTATTATTTCTGAAAATAAGTAATTATGCAGTTATTCTAAATTCTTCATTTTATATTTTTCCCTTCCATCCTTCCTTCCTGTTCAGTACTTTTCTTGCAGCACAATTCCCTTCCTCATCATCCTTCTATCTGTGCATTTCCATCCTGGGACCCTTTTTTCCCCCATGCCTGCACATTCTCTAAAGTTCTACCTTCCCTGTGCTGCTCATATTCCACAATGGACATTTTTCCCAAGGGATTTGTTTAATGACCATTTAATACTGGAACCTAGTAAGGTCTGACTCATTTTTTCATTATCAGGTTTTTGTAAATCTCAAGGAATCTTTTAACATCTAGAGTTAGATATGCTGGCAATAATCCAAAACTCAGCAAGGCTTCATCATTTTTAAGATGACAAGTTCAACTTAGATCGAATTTGAAAAAGAGTATACTAAACTTATCAGGAAATGGATAAAGAAAGCCATTTAACCTCTAGGTTTGGAAAACAACAGGTTATGAGGGTTGAAGAAGGGGTTTCTTCAACACAATCCAGAATTTTGGTTCAAACCTTGTGTAAAGCAGGGCATGCCCACAAAATAAAAGATATTTATTGCAAAAATAAAAAACCAAATGGCTGCCCTAATGTGTGTAAACATCTTTGAATGCTGCCTGGATTGAAACACACATTCCCAGGAACCCAAGCTGGCTTTACCTTTACGTAAGGTAAAATTAGGTACCAACAATGAGCAGAGCAGTCAAGTTCTCAATGGCACCTGGCTCACCTTACTTTGCTTGTGCTGCTCAACTGGTTCAGATATATCTGGTCATCTGCAGCATGAGCCTGATGTGGGATGACACCAGCCACAGTGCATGCAGGTTGCATAAAAGAATTGACAGTAGAGACAATAACTGTATTAACTGTGAAATTTACACTCAAATTAGTACTTAAAACTGAATGAAATGACCTTGTGACCAATCATTACATACTAGACCATTAATGTGGTCTTATTTTAATGTGATCTTTTCTCTTTTTCATGTTTTTTGTGTATTCTTACAGCACTACTAATCTGGCAACCTCCCTTATAAACTCACACCAACAAATATTGCTGATTTATTTTCAAACAACATTGGTTTTCCCTCTGGCCTGACCTCTATCCACCTCTCACGCACCACCACCATCACACGTGGAGCAGCCACAAACTAACGTAATAGCCATCAAACACAAATTAAATGTACTTTAACACCATGTATTATGATGAATACAAACTTTTAAAATATAGGAAACACTGAAACTTTTTTTGCCATCTAACCTAGCTGGTAAAAAACTAATGCAGTCAACTTTGTTACATGGTTAGATTCTGTGTAGTCTTTTCAGGAAAGCCTTCTTTGCCAGAGCGTAAGGTATACAGAAAAGACATAGGCAATATTTAAAGAGACTCTTTAAAGGCCCCTTCCAACCTAAACCAAACCATTTTGTGATTCTATGACAGTGTCAGCACCGTCACCACTGGTGTACAGAAATGCCCCAGGCTTGTGATTTGCTGGTGAGTGTGAAAGTGCAGGGGGGAGAGCCCCTGCACCCTGCTCCTGCCTCCTTTCCCACGTCACCAGCAGAAACAGGAGAACCAACAGACTCCGTGGGCCTCGTGTCTGACTCAGTGCACTCATTTTAACATGGACTAAATGAGTGGATAGATTTCTCCAAACCTGATATCCATGAATCACATACAGATGCTGATGTAACAGCGAGAGGGTGTGCCTGGAATTATTAAAAGGGAACCAAATGACAAGAAGAAGACAGGTGAAACTGCTATAACTCCATTTAGACAACTGCAAAGAAATACGCATCTCGTGAAACTTCTTCCATTAGAAAAGACAAAGAAACCAAGCACGAAAGTAAAGCTGTTCCTTTACAAGCCTGCCATCAAGCAGAAGGAAGAAGTGCAGAAGGAAGAAATTTGTCCACCTGGAAGACAGGCAGATAGATTGCCCAAGTTATCTGTCTGGTAACAAAGGGGCAGAAGGGAAGAAAAAAGAAGTCAGGATAACATTTGAAAATCATAGAAGGCACACTGGCAGGCTCTCTCTTCCCTTCTCCTTTTAATAACTGTTTCAGCTGCAGCAGCTACATCTTAAAATCCCAATTTACTCCTGATCACTGTTGTAGAGGAAGTGAGAAGGGTCTTTGTATAGCAAAAAGATTAATTTTAGAAAATTACTCAATAAACGAAGTTTATGCATTTTTGAGAGAAAAAAACCTAGGTGCTAGGATATTAGACTGCATTAAACTGATACATGCAGTTTTTACTGAAGAACTCAAGACAGCATGAGGATGAGCCAGCAACCCACACACAAAGGGAAAAAAAGCCAACTGAACATCCAATACAGCTGTACTCCTTTACTAGGAAATAAAATTTTTGGCTGCCTAACAGGCTTTTTAATAGGCTACTTTCAGAGGAAGACATATTTTTCATTACATGATTCCTGGTTAAAGTGGTGCTTGAATAAATGAGTTTCAATATTATTAAACCACGAGAGACACGTGCTCAAGCATTTGCTTGTTCATGCTCATAAGCTAACTCTGTCAAATACCACTTTTCTAAAAAAATGTAGTCTTACTAAAAATACATAGAGGATTCCAATAAGGAGCTGAATTGTCACAAATATTGAAATTTAGGAGTTTGGGAACAAATTTTATTGAATTTCATAAATATTTTGGTAGGTTTGTTTTCTTTGTTCATTAAGTAATGCTTAAAGACAGGTATGGACAAGCTAGAGTTTCTGTTACACAACAGCAAGCTCTCATGATAAACTTGATTACAATAACCCTTTCAGCAGTGAACTTCCTCCTCAGCTTTTTTTCTTTCAAATAAAAGCCTCACCCTTGCTTCTTTTCATTCTGCACTACTTTCTATCCTGAACAAGTACTGCATGCACCAGCTAAAATGCACAAAAAGTACAGAGTTAGGCAGAGGAAGAAAAAAAACCCCACCAATAGATAGACACCCACCCCCCCAAAAAATTAAGATTAAAAGGTATCTCCAAACACCAGCAGACCAAAGCAGGAATCCCTGCTTGTTTGGAAAAGTAAAAGCAGCATAGTTGATTAGGAGAATTTGTATAGATAGAATTTTATCCCTCTTAAAAGATTTTTTTTTAAATAAACAAGAATGACCAGCTTCTGTCTCACTTTGAATTCTTTAAATAGTTAGCACTGGAAAAAAGAAATAAAAAAATCATATGGCAATCAAGGTCATTCAAATTTTAGGCAGGAAAAGAGGCTTTTACACATAAGACCTGGAATATTTTGAGAAAACTTCAGCAAACAGAGGACTGTGACTAAAAGCCAGTCTGATGTATATGCTTCCCAGGGAAGCGGAAAGTTGTTGTCATTCCAGTCCAAACTCTCCAGGAGAAAACAGCCAACATTTTGACCTGCATTTATGAGTTCACTAACAGATTTAGTCAGGAATTGCTCTGTTTGAATCAGACCCAAACTAAAACATATATGTGCAATCCACCAAAACCTAGAGTGTTAGACAATCCATATGTCAGCAGTTTCCTAAGAGCTGTGTGATGACGTGAAGACATGGGCTGTAGCCAGCAGCAGATTATTAAGGGATACAAAATCCTTTTGAAAAGCCACTGTGGAAAAAAAAATTAAATACAGGCACCATTTTACAACATTTAGAAAACCTTCAGGCTTCCTTATGACTGTGGTACAAACCCACCCCAGTCCCTCAGGTAGGTCTTTGTCCCAGTTTTCCACCTTGGGATAGAGCAGCACAACACCATCCCTGAGAGCCCGGTGGCAGGAGCAGCCATTGCGTGACCAGGGGGAATGACCGGCATCAAAGGAGGAGAAAGAACCAAATATTCTGCAACTGAGTTGGTTTCACGTGGCTTGTACTAACGCAGGCTTAAACTCCATATTAAATGAGGAAAAGGAAAAGATACAGAGCAGCTCACTACTTCCTGCATGCTGAGCTAAGACGCTATCTTGGTTCAGAAACAATATGAGATGAAATTGTAATGACTACACCCTAGTGCACTTACAGAGTCTCAGCTAAAAGCCTGTTCTCTTCAGTAATTCCTAAATTTCATAGGCTCAACAGTAAAACTTTAATCACTATTCAAAGAAATAAAGAGAGTATTAACTTAATCTTTTCACAAATCCAAGACCTGTACTTGCTTTTAGGGCCAAAACAGGACTGCACAGAACTGAAGACTGTTTAGAAATACTAAGGGTAAAGTGCAAAACCCCTTAAGCTGCAGTCCCTGTCAGCCCAGGACGGCTCCCCCATGACCTAGAATTTATTTACTCTTACATGGCTTTTCATGTGTCTCTTCTTGCCACATTTCTAGGCCAGGCTTCTTGCAAGTGTTCCTGCTTCCTTCTGGCATTGGGATCATCACTACTACTCAACAGTAAGGAATTTTACATTGTGAGTTATTAAAAAAGCAATTCCTTTACAGTTCCTCCATCAAAACAAACAAAAAGGCCACTAGAAAAATACAAGCATGAAAAATCTTTTTTTCAAATAGCAAAGCTTTTGCTGAAGAAAAATGTGTAATATTTATTGCTTAGAATTCTTTGGTGTAGGCTAGACATACCCCTTTTATGCAATGATTTTGTATGCATTTACCATTTAATCATTCCCCAACATTTTTCAAGTTGAATAAGAAACATCCTGAGATCTCTAAATCTGAAACTTTATTGGACTGTATTTAGTTCACCTAACTTAAAGGCTTGAACTACGACTTTAAAAGAGTTGTTCTAAGATAACTAGTTAATGAAAAATGAAGTTTTACGATCTTTAAAAAAGTCTCCCCAGAACACAAAACCCACAAACTGAAAGCCTAACTGAAACCCCAGAATAAAAAAAAAAAAAAGTGGTTGTACCACATCAATCAAAAAAATCTATTTAGCCTTGCACCTAGAAGCGAGCAAGCAAAATGTGCAGGGAGGAATTTATGAACCAAGCAAGCCACGACACTACCAAACATCTGTTCAGCTTCACACCATTTGTGGCTGACTCAGCAGTGAGATCTCTCTGTTCTTTTCTTCCAGATCCCTATTCCTTCATGGCATTTGTACAGTTAGCATCTGGCCCTTTTAACATCCAGAGCATCCTCTAAGGCAAGGAGTTTCACCAGTTACCCACAAAACATATGAGGCCACATCTCCTGCTGTTTGATTCTGAACCTGCAAACAGGCAACCTTTGCTGACACCTTCCAGTCCTTGTATTGGAAGAGACATTGAACAATTGCTTCCTGAACATGTTCTACAAACTATCACCACATCTTCCTCTTAGTCACCTCTTCTTTAGGTTGAAAGATAAGTAGATAATATTAATTATTTCTTGTAGGAAAATTGCCCCGTTTGATAATCATTGTTGTGACTCTCTGTACCTCTCAGTTCTTCTGCACTTCTGACAAAAGGAAGGGTAAGAAAAGCAAAACAGCCAATCAAAATTCCATATAGTATTTAAGATACAGGTACATGATAGATTTATACATTAACATAAAATTTTTTCATCTCCATTCTTTTATCAGATGTCAGGAGTTATTAGAAAATAATTCCAATGTAGCTGGGCTAAAACAAGTGCATGTTTGAAAACTGCATCATAAAGGGATTACAGAAACCTGTATGATTAAGATCACACAGATATTTAAACTAAGGCTGGCACATGAACATAGCAGCATTGATAACACCAGCTTTCAGAGAACACTACAAATCAATTTTTCTTTACTTAGTATCATTTTTTCCATATAGAATAAAGATATTCATGTCAGCTGTTGGACAAGAAGAATGTTTGAGAAATTTCAAGCAGTATTTCTCCATCTGTATTCTCATAATTATGAAGCTCCAAAATTATGTATCTCAGTAGATGCGAAAAGGGCATTGTTTGACTTTTTCCAAACTGCTCACACAGGATTCAGAATTTTATTAAGGAAAAAAAAAAAGGAGAAGGAAAGTGGAAAAAACCAAGACTGAATAGAATGATGAAGACTATGGAACTTGCAGGTGTACTTTTGTTTACATTGGGATTTTTTTTTTTCTAAATTATTATCCTTCTTTAAAAATTCCTTCTGCAAGTGTAAGAAATCTTTGCACGTATCCATGATATGCATTTTACTTTTTCCTACAAGGTTTACTCATCAAAAACAGTCAGTAGACCATTTTATTTAAAAAAGCATCTTCAGACTAGAAAATTATTTAACATATTATTAGCATAGCATGGTTGTCATCTACCAAATTAGCAACACTAAAACAGCCACCAAACAGTATAAATCATTTCCACAATAACAATTTCAGTACAATGACCTCACGCAATACTCAGAATACAAAAGTATACAGAGAATTTCACTCCTCCTTAGAGAGTGGGACAAGAAACATAAAGCCTTAGAACAGTGATTCACTTCACCTGTCCCTCCTAGAAGAGTACTATAATTAGGAGACTAAATCCACACCCACAACTAAAGAAACACCAGCACTTAAGAAATAATGTCTAGTTTATAAACTTCTATTCACATACTCAAACTCTGTAATGAAGCAAATTCTAATCCTTCTGCTTTTAAGTTGATGAAATTACAGTACCATAAATAGCATCTTTGATATAAAACAATCACAAAGAATGAACTATCATTTGCTGTATGAAAGCACTTAGCCACATTTAGGGCACAAATCAAGGAATTACACTAGAAAACCCAAGGGAGACATTGGCCTGAAGAAGAAGACAAATACCTGTATTTTTAGCAATGTTAAAAACAGTCATCATGAGATTTCCAAGGATCTTCAGTGGTCAATACTAGAGTTTCATATGAACTGATGCCTTGAGCTATGAGCAGAACACTCTACAGACATTCCTAAGTAACATCATCCCCATAGACACTCTGCTTTTCCCTAAGCACTTCGTGGTTCAAGGACAGAACTCGCTCTTCCCTGTGGTGCCATGAAGGTCACCACTGATCTGTTTTATTATGTGAGGAGATATTAATTCTTTCAGTATTGAAAAGAATGATGAAAAAGTCCTTAGACTTTGTTACCAGCGCAAGGTGGGAAAAATTACCAGCATGAGTGAAAACAGCTCACAACCTTTGCAAGCTTGCACAGACCTCCAGAAGAGCTGAGTGTAGGCAAGAAAAGAGAAGCATCAACACTCTAATAACAGTCCCTCTGCCAATCTTTATCTATCCCTCCTTGCTACATTTATGTGATCTAATGAAAACAGTCTCAGTAAGTGAGTAGCTACTTTTCAAAGCTTCCCAGGGAAGATCCTATCTAAGTTCATACACCTCAAACACAGTAAAATATCTGTGATATGCTCCTGACTGCAAGAAACAAAACAAAAGCAGCTCAAAGATTCTAAACCAAAATGCAAACAAGTGTTTCCAATGTGAATAAGACAAGCAATACACTTAGATACAGGAGTGATAGCTTCCTTGTATTATTAGGTAATGTAAACTCAAAGAATTAGTCTTCAGTAAACCCATAATATTGATGCTGCTCCTGGTCAGAACATAGATAAATTATACAACCAATCCTAGCAGCGTATTTTATATGAATCCCCTCACACTCTGTAACAAGCTGGCAGAGATTATTAGAAATTACTGGGGATTGAATGCCAAATTACTTCTAAAATTAAGCCATTATGCTCGAAAGCTAAGGACTACCACCAAATCCTAGTTTTGGCTATATACAGCAGGTAACTGTAAAAGCACTGAGTAATTGTCCTTCCTTAATCCATGAGAAACCCTCCATTTTTATGTTTTCCTCCAGGCTACCTGACAGTTCTTCTGCCCCCAACATTCACAGGGAAATCAAAATCAGGAGGCATCTTAAATTACTTAAACTTTTCAGCAAAATTTACAAAACAAAAAGTTTTTTACTATGCTTGAACAAAGCTGAATTGATTCACATACATTTTTGTGGCACATCCCCATGTAATTCAAAGCAGCTTGACTGAGCTACTGAGTTGCTGGATGGTCACAAAGCACAAAGTGTTTACATGGTGCAAGTATTAACAACCATATTCTGATTGTAATATTGCCTGTAATGAAGAGAATGAGAAAAAAGTTATAAATCTGAGGTTCCTTATCTTTAACCCATCTCCAATAGTAAAACTCTGAAACATTTAACCATATTGTAACATAAATGATTTACATTACATGTCATTTTGAATATGGAAGACAAGTCCCACACTGGGTAGCACAGCACAAGGATACAAGTCCAAAGTTTAAACCTCATTCCCAAGTAGACCTCTCCAAATACAGTCCTGGTAGGTCACTATACTCCCAGACAGGTCCATCATATTCCTCTTCTATCGTGGGATAATTGGATAAAAGGAAAACCACCAAAAAAAGATGTCCCTTTTGAAGCAGGGGGGCATTTGACTGCACAGTGCTCAGAGACAATCTCCTAGATGAAAAAAATACAAGAAACTATAGATATTCTGCAATGAAACACAATGGAAAGGTGGCTAAGCTGTAAGGAGCAGGGAAACTAGAAAAAACCCAAACAGCCCCAAAATCTTGAATTTCAATGCCACAGGTAAATAGGTAAGTGATGAAATGGGAAGAAAAGCAAGACTGTGCTATAATTGGAAAAAGAATACGAATCTATTGCATTGAAATCATATGTAAGGAAGAGAAAAATTATGTCTGCAAAAAAGCAAACCACTATCTGATAAAATGGAGTATTTTACAAAGGAGAAGCCAAGATAATTTACACACAAGAAGCTTCAAGGAAATAACTGAGGAGTTCTCTGAAACACAAATGTTGTTTTTTGAATAATCTTAAGAAAACATCAAAGGACTCTCCACTTTAATATGCAGCATTTAAAAAAAATGTAAAATGGGAGATTCAGGAACTGTAGAATGATTAGCTTGGCATGGATCCTGAACAAATTAATACTATGGCAATGGGAAAAACAGAAGCTAAAAATATCCTGTCAGTCAAGCAACCTTTGTAAGGTCAGGAGAGGAGAGAGTGGACTGAAGCTCCAGCTCCCACAAGAAGCTGATTTGAAAAATTTTTTCCTTCTTGACGGGAAAGCTAAAGGGGACCCAAACCAAAATTACCAAGATTCACTGGAAGAACGTAACTCATAATTTACTCAAAACACAAGAGCTGCTCTGCAGGAAAGCGAAGCACGCAGAACAAAGGGGCAAAACAGAAGCATGCTTGATTTGATAGCAGAGGAGCAGCCTGGCAAATTCATCTCAGAAATCAGATCTCTCAAATCCTCAGCAGAAGTGAGATTTGATTGAAGCTGACACAGAAACATGGGTGACAGAAGGATTGGTGCCAGAGAAATACGGATACAAAAGTGCTGCCGAGAATAAAACCAAGCAACATTGAAAAAAATGGAAGAGAAGAACAAAAAGAAAATACAAACTATAGAATACTGTAAAAGAAGAAACCAAAGAGTTGGAAGGTTTCCAGGCAGAATAGAGAAGAATGATCATCTCTCAATTTTTCAAGGAAACCTTTCACTCCTAAATAAAAGAGAAAGAGATTTACTAATCCAAGCTAGGGAGGGTGTGTGTGTGAATGCATAAGTGCAAGGTATGTACTCCTCCAACACAAATAAAATAAAGCCAAAGCATCATACAGAATAAAACACTCCACGCTCAAGTGGCACATTCTCAAAAGAGCAGAAGATTTCCAGTCTACTTTATAAATACATTATAGCATCTACTTCAACACTTATCACAGGTTACCTTTAGGGAAAGGAAAGCCTTGGGTGAATTACAGAGCAGCGAACATTTGTTTTCAAACTCTTCAATTTTCCATCAAAGCCAACATCAGTTCATAATGGAGAACTAATTAAAAGTTCTTATTTAACTGAACACAACTGAGCTGCCCAGAACTACTGGCCTAATCCAACATAGACATAAAGAAACATAATTTTAATGTAGAATGATAAGCCATTAAACCTGAAAGAAACAAGGTAACAGCAAGAATATTAGAACAAGAAGCTTTTCAGTCATGCGGGATAAAGGGGAGAAAATCATGACATGTGATTTTGAGTTTCATGATTCCTCTCTCTTGTCCACAATAGTGATTTATGACAAGCAGAGCATATTTTTGCCACTTTACCAGGATGCATTCAAGAATTTTCCAGAGGCAAAGGTAAGGAAGAATGCTAACACCATTCTCAGCTGGAAGTTTAGAAAGTATTTCTGTATCATGGAAAATTCTGAGGAGTAACACTAGGAGTCATTTAAGAATCAAGACATCTAGGGATGGAAAGAGGTGAATATATAGAGCAGAATTAAAACTAAATAGTATTTCTGTTAATCTAAATTGGAGGTTTGATGTGTAAAAAGGAACAAACAAAAAAAAGTTATACCAAGACAATCAAAAAGTAGCATAGATGGTAATTTTATCATGAGTTGGCAAGGTCAAAACTGTTGAAGTAAGCACATTCCCTGTTATAGGCAGCAATACTCTGGATTATAAAAAACAAACAAAAACCACAGAAAAAGAGAGGATGGGATTAAATTACAAAACAAAAAAGGAAGTGCTTTTAAGATACAGATTCCTAGGCAGCAAGGTGTATCAACAACACCGACAACACTGAAACATTCGGTGGCCTTGTAGAGCAAGCAGATTTAGAATTGTGCAGCTACTTCCACCTAAGAGTAAGGGAAGGGGGATGGGGAATGGAGAAAGGCATATAGAGAAGCCATTCCTTGACCATACCCCAGGGCAGAAGAAGAAGTAGCACGGATAATTCAGTAAACACCCATTCCTTTTGTCTTCAGGGGCAAGTTGGTAGACAGGTCTGAATAGAATTCAACTAACCCATCAAGCTCAACTTTCTCCAGGCCCCCCAATCCCTGGGGAAAAAAAAAAGATTCTTAACTCATTTCTTCCTAAAGTTTTATTTTAAATTTGGAGAAGAGATTGAGAGAAAGGAACTTCTCTGAGGTCACACATTGAGCTCCTTGCCAAGTCCAGACACTTGTGCATCGAGAGACGACCATTTCCATAGCTCTTTAGCACAACAGGATCTGAAAGACGCTTATGAGACTACACCTATCCTGTTGCACACAGCACATACCCCAAAGTGACGTGGTTGTTATCTTCAGTACTTTAGTAAATCATGTTGCCCAACATCCATGGGAGTGACCTGCTTACCTATATATACACACAGATTTAAATTCGTATGTGTGTGAAGAATGTGAGAATCAAAACCAAAAATTACTTTTGGACATAAAAAAATCCACCTACAATGCATTAAAGGTAGAATACACAAAAAAAATAGTGTGTTTTATAAAAAAAAATGAAAGCTAAAGGTAAATTTGAGACAGCAAAAAAAATGCACAACCAACTTTTAAGTACAAACAAAATACTTAAAAGATAATTTGGTGTACAGTCCCAAGCCAAGAACGCATGGAAAGACAGACCTATGGCAAAGATAAGTTGTTGATAGTTCAAGACAAAAGGGATGCTTTAATCAATTTTGTATAAGGATAAGGATAAATCCCTAAAAGCAAATAGAAGATGCATACCTTAAAGACGCATCCCTACGTCACACAGAAATGAAAGAGGGAATTTGTGTGCAGGTGGAAGACAGATAGTACCAATAAAATAATACAAGCTGAAAGCAAATTATCCACTAAACTTTATATATACTACTACTTATTTACAATTACATTTTAACTCCTACACCAATGGGCTTTAAAAGAAACAGATATCCAAAAATCCTAGATATCCTATGTGCATTAAAAAGGGAACAAAGGTGACTTCCACCTAAAAGAGAAAAGAGGACTGCACTTATCGAAGACATTTTGGCTACTGGAACAAGCCTTAGGATGAGCAGAGATTTACTGCAGTAAAACAATTTGCAAATAACAAGAAAAAAACCCTTGACCTCCTGCACAGAACAAAACAAAAAACTTAAATATCTTATTCTTTCTTCATACATACAAAAAGATTTTAATCAAATAGAGTAAGAATACCTGTTTTAGAAAAAGGAAATGTTGCTTTTCCTCCCTTGTTCAAACTTCTGAATAAAGAAAGAGAATCTTCCTGCTGCTGCTGTTTGCCCTGTTAACACTCTAGTTGTACACTTACGTAAAACCTATTTTCCAAAGGCTAACTTCTAACACACACAAGATTTTAATAGAGGAAAGGATAAATAAGATGACTAATCAAGTAAAAGCTTAGAAAACTGACTTGGAGCAATGGAAAGATAAATACACATGGAAGATAACTCATTTTTCACAAAGATCTTCTATAAAGTACTTCTATCCTTCATAAAACATTTTTGAGTAGTACTGATCTCCAGCTAGGCCCTGACACCTGTCTAAAAGTTATACATCATTATAAGAGCTGGAGGCTCCTTTTCTCTTTAATTATGAGACAGTCCTGCCCAGAGCTCCCAGACCTCTGGACTGAAGTGTTCAGATACAACCACCTTTGTGGCAGGTATTTTAAACAAAATTCAGTTTGAGTAGAATGAAGAATTATGCCCTTCTTGTTAGCTGCTGCATTACCAAAATATGAAGGGCCTATCTGCCACCTATACAGAAAATGTGAAATAGAATACAAGGCATACTTGAGGTTGGAAGGGACCTCTGGAGATTATACATACAGTCCAACACCTCTGCTGAAAGCAGGATCAACTACAGCAAGCTGCTCAGGACTGCGTCCCATCAGGTTTTGTGTATCTCTGAAGATGTGGACTCCACAGTGGTCCAGGGTCGCCTGTTCCAGCACTCAGTCATCATCATTACACAGTGAAAAAGTTTTATATTTAAATGGCATTTCCTGTATTTCAGTTTATGCCCTGTATTTCAGTTGTCTCCTGTTCTTCCACTGCACACCACCAAGAAGAAAGCCTGACTCCATCCTCGCTCCTCCCTGACAGATATTTATACACATTACTGCAATCCCCCCCAGCCTACCCTTCTCAGTGATAAAACCCCCAGCTCTCTCAGCCTCTCCTTGTACGGCAGATACTGCAATCACCTCTAATTGCTAAGTAGTATGCAACACATGGAAAAATTGTCAGTGATACAGACTCCTTTCCTAAACTACACAGCATAGAAGTTCACACAGCTGGGAAGACTGAAACTAGTCACATTCCTTGCATATGGAATAGTACTACCAAATGACAAGTCATAAAAAACCCTTTGAGCATGTGCATGTATATACACACACGCCACTACACAGAAAGTAGATGTGACTCACCTTGTAATAATGTTGCATTTACTTTTCTAACACCTGTACCAACTTCAACCTTGTACAAATTCAGCATATTTTGGGTATGTGGGAAACTGTTACTAAAAAAAGTCTTTAAGCCACTGAGAATATTTATATACAAGATGAGACTCATCAATTTAGGCTTCATCTGCACTTAACTGATAAAATGATATTTAGTATGATTTCAAATCCTTCAAGTTACTATAACATAATTACTTCTTGATTCAAATTTGGGATGCATAGGACACAAGAAAATGCACTAAAATCTGTTCAAAATAAAAAAGGAGACATATGGAATAGTCCTGTCAGTTATCAGTATTTTGGAACACGTTTGCAGCTTGTATTCATCAGACTTGAAGCACAACAAATAATGGCATTAGAGCAACTTACACGCCTGGTTATAACAGCCATAATATCATAAAGGTTTTTAAGATAATTGTCTACAAAATATTCCATACAGAGCACAAAGCAGAAAAGAATGTAGGCTATATTTTCAGAATGGAGTATCCTACAATCTCATTTCCTGCTCCAGGACAATAACCTCATCTCTTGAATTTCTCAAAACTCAGACGTCAAAACTAGACACAAGTAAGAATTGGTAATCTCAGTGCTGCAGCGAGAAACATGAGATGTAGGAAAGAGCTAGTAAGGATTTTGCAATTATCAGCCTCATCATGTAGTAAAAAACCATTAAAACTAAATAAAACTGAGGATGCCTTACTAAAGTAACATTGAAGGTAAAGAAAAAATATTTCTAAAAAGAAGAAGCCACAATTATAATGGAGCGCCTGGAAAACAAATGGTACAGTAAGCTGACAGAACTGTACCTATGTATCTCAATGAAAACACAGTTAAGAGATTACTTGATTAGTGTGCACATCTACTTATGCTTTGGAAGTGAGAGGTGCAGCCCTATCCCAAAAGGAAACAGTAGGATCCTCCAAAGGCAACTGTCATCTCCTCTCTGTAACCCAGTTCTCCCACTCTGAGGTATGGTACAAGCTTTACAGCTGCAATTCATAAAGCAAAAACTCACCCAGAAGACGGAGGCAAAGAAGGACAAAAACTTAGAACCAAGTTTATACTCATATTTCAACCTAACATATCTTTTCTCTTAAGGAAACATCTAAGACAAAGAAATCAAGAGGTTTTATATTAAACTTATCTCCTGATTTTTAGAAGTTGACATCATAATTCTCATTTATCCAGACAGAAAAGCAGTAATATAAAACCAAAAATAATATAAATGCTAAAACTTCTAAAGGCACAGCTCCTGAACAACTCATGACCTGCTGAATATAAGCTACGTATTGGAGAATGGCAATGTTACTTGCAACATCATCAGTGAGGGCTTGGCAGAATTGCTGCTTTCTGCTCTTAAAAGCTAAGATTTTATTTGCACACTTCAAAAATCCATAATAAATTTTCATCTGCAACAGAAACATCATTGGGCAATTGTTACCACAATACATAAGAATCTTAAATAAGGGAAATTTAAATTTCACCCAAGACTGTCCATTACTACTCAGTTCCTAGAAGAGCTGTAGCCCCCTATGTAGATTTTATGTTTGATATATTTCAACCAGTACAGGAAGAAACAGAAGAAGAGACAACATAAACCATATTTTATGAAAAGAATATGGAATTACAAACAAATTCAAGAGATATTTCAAACAAGCATCAAAAGGGATAATATATTGCCCTTAGACTTGAAGTCAAATCCCATTTCTGAGTGTTTCAAGAGCAGTTCTGAATG
This sequence comes from Edolisoma coerulescens, assembly GCA_013397115.1. Classification (NCBI taxonomy): domain Eukaryota; kingdom Metazoa; phylum Chordata; class Aves; order Passeriformes; family Campephagidae; genus Edolisoma; species Edolisoma coerulescens. The sequence continues at coordinate 548,817 of VWZW01000904.1, read as the reverse complement.
CCCTTTTCTCCACAAGTACTTATTGATTTCATTCAACTTAGGTAATCAGCTTAATAAGACTGGTTAAAGATTAAAGCACTCCAAGCCACAGAGTGCACTAGTTTCTGCCAGGCTCCAATACTGTGCAACATGAACTCTACTACATAACAATAGATTAAATCAATTCCTTAGTACAGTGACCAAAATAATTAGAATACCACTAAATAACTAGGTTGGAGGTTTTTTTAACTTTTCCTTTAAGAAAAAAATTACCTCTACACAAAAGATCCTAAGATCTAGTCCACATAACTTCATCTTCTCTGGAAAATGCTGAAAAACGTTCAAATACGGAATGTGCCCTTCAACAACAAACCTGCATTAAAAAAATGAAGGCCAAATCAAAGTAAGATACAGGATGACAAAATCATGTTTATTATAAAATAATGTACAAATCAACTTCTGATCTGAAATAACATCAGTATTATGCTGCCTAAGCAATTCAGCCTGAAGTTACACACCCTGAAATGCTCCACAGAACAAAAACCAGTTCAATCATTTAACAGGCTTTTAAGTTCAAGCTCAAATGTGACTGACAAATGATAACGTTATGGCAGTAAGCATACAATCAACAAGCTTACATGGAGTTTGTTCTGCACATTCTTCAATTACTGCATTTCTGGAACTGCTTTAAGCCTCCTTTGAATGGTATGGAATTTTTGTTTTGTTGTTTCAAAATTCTAAAGCTTTAAGTAAATTGTACTTTTCAAACACACACTTTCTGCTGGAGGAGTTTGAATCAGGTAATGTGATAGGGAAGAAAATCACAGAATGGTGAGAAAATTCACAGAACTGAAACCACATTGATTACATTTCTATGATGATACTTTTCAAAAAAGTATTACTGAGGTATGAAGAGAAATTGTTTTGTATACTAATAAAAAAAATAGTTTAATTTTTATTTGCACACAACTAATGCATCTTTATTGTTAAAAACTGGTTTTGATAAGTGGTTTACAGTATTATTTGATATTTTTCTTGAATATACACACACACACACACACACACACACACACATATATATATAAAAGACGAGACTTAACAGATACCAATAAAAAGCCACCACTACTGCTCTTACCCAGCATCCTAACAGACACCCACGACAGGACAAGCAAGCACTGAACAAGCACAGACCCTCACAAGGCAACACACTCATTCCACACGAAGGCACACTGGTAGTCTTCCATAGGCCTAAGACAGAAATGCCTTCCTGTCTCCTCTTCTCCAAACCAATCTTGTTAAAAGAGTACATTAAACCTGAGTAAGTTAACATTACAAACAGAGAAGACTATGTTCATTAAATAATATTTCAATATTATTATTGAAAACAATTTTCTCCCCTGCTGCTAAGTGTTATCTGCACAAGACCTCTCTGATCTTGCTACATAGATTAGTTTTGGTCTACAAACATTTCATGTCTCTTCTGAGCCTACAAGAATTCACAAGCCCACCTGCTATCTCCCAGTTCCATGCCCTCATCACTATTTGTTCCATGTTATCTAGCGTGTATCTATTGAAGGTGACTAAAATTCCATTTAAAAGCTACAGCCGAGTTTACAGTTATAGTCTACTGTTTTTTAAGCAGTCTTGTCTGAATTTTCAGTTTAATTGAAAAAATGAGTTAAACCCAGGATTAAAAGAAAAAGTTCATTTCACGATCAAAACTGTCACAGAATAATTTATAACGATTCCTGAAAAATAACAGCAATATGAAAAATTGTATTGCCCAATGGCTTTTGTTCCAAAGCTCTACTTATTAGTCTCTTAAGTAAAGAAGTAACAGGTGGTGCACAGTCCTTTCTAATCAAATTGTGTAATGATAATTTTGCTAATGAAATTTCAGTAGCTTTCCTCAATCAGCAGAAACAGCATTTCCCCACCCCGAGTGGAGATTAGCACTGGGCTCCTGTGAGGCTGTTCTCTGACCCCAGCCCCCGTCGCTGGTCCTCGCCACCCCACCTGACCTGCTGAGCAGCTGGCACATCACTTCCTCAGCTCATTTTAGTCATCCACTAAACTGAGGAACATAAGCTTGAGGTATGCTTTCACAAAGTTGATTGAGCCAAACGAAAAGCTCAACATAACTAGCAGGACCTCCCTCCTTGTGATACAGCCACAAGCTGCTGTTGCTCATCTCTTCCCCAAATGTAATGCACAGCAACAGCAGAAAACCACCTGTTACCCTATTGCCAGCAAGGGTTTCTTTCATCATCTAACAAACTGTGAGGAGGCTCACAGATGGCTCTACAAGTGAAAGAGCTGGCAGAAGGAAGGGGGTGCATTACACAGGCAGGAGAAGAGAAAAAACAGAAGCAGGACCTTCCCCTTTCAGCAAACTGATGCATCACTGGCTCAGCTGATGATAAGCTTTGGCTGACACACGTTAAGGCACAATCACACCATTAGCTGTCAGATCTGAAGAGCTGGAACCAAGACACTGAGAGCAGCAACCTCCTGAGCCAGCACAGCAGCAGCTGGAAGACGACAGACAATCAGGACCTTGTTTCGGGTGTGGTGTAGTGGTGATGCAGCCAAACCACCCTCACAGCTTGCTGCCTCTGAAACGGGAAATCCCACCCTCCCCTCAGTCCCCTGCCGCACACTCCTCCCTGCTGACAAAAGCACTTGTGTGACTTCTCAGAGGATCAGATTGGGAACTAGTCTCTTCCAGGGTTTCACTCCAACTAGACAGAACTCCAGACACAGATGACTGCAGGAACATTACTGCCAGCACAAGGCAGAAAGGCAAGTACATTAACCTGCACTAAAATGTTCAATGAAACTTTCTTTTACAAAATTAATCTCCTATAGATCTACTTCTTTCAACTAATAAACCATAAACTGGATGAATGCTAGTACTCATGGCAAGAGAAAAGAACAGGAATGTTTATGCAAGACCACAACAACGAAAACGTGGAGCACCTTAAACTGATGTTGGAACCACATCCTTACACTGCAAGAGACAAGAAGTGTCAACCAAAACATCTTTTATATTTTAAAAAAGGAAGTTTTCGCTAACTTGGCTGTACCAAGTCAAAGCACTGCAACTGTTTAAAAATAGTATCTTTTCTAGCTTGAAATTATTGTCTCCAGAGAAAAAGAATGCTCTTTTCTCTCAGGTTAAAAGTTGTTTTTACACTCTAAAAATATAGCACAAATACCCTGTTATGAATATAATGTGCTGGTGGTTCAAGTTTTAACACTTAATCCAAGAGTCGAGATTTGGAATAGCACTTCAGAACAGTTCCATCTGCTGTTCCTCCAAACCTTACATTAAAGAGAGATGGTCAAAACACCTGTAAGACTATGTTCTATCAGGGACGTGCTTGAAAACTTGACTGGCAGATACAGTACACAGGCCATGTTTTTTTAATTACAGCAGCAGCATACATTAATAAGGCCCAAGTATGAAAAAAATCCTAGGTCCTCAGCATGCTACAAGGATGTGATGCACCTCTTAAAGCCACAGTAATGCCACAAACTGATTATAAGTTTAGTCTTGCCAACACAACTAGGTATAACCTCATTTGAAAGGCATTATTTCTCAGGATCTCAAAAGTCTAGCATCTTGAAACTTTTTCCAAAACCCAACTATTTTATTATTTAGATGAATAATATACATCATATGGAATATTATAAGACTATTCACAATGGAAGAGGATTTAATGTGTTGGCATAGACTTGAGTAGAATGCTGTTAAAAGTGTTATTTTTAAACCAAAATGTTCCTGTCAGAGGAGGTAATTGTAGTGCTTTTCTGCTAAGTGTGTCAAGTAGCAAGGAGGAGTATATTTTTGGTGTTGTAAATCCTTTAAAAGCTGGCAGATTGCCCGACCAGGGTGCCTAAGCATGTATCACAAGGGAGGAGTGGTAGTCAGCTGACTTCAGGGTACAGAGAAAACCAAACTGAGGAAAAAAACAAGGCAGAACTTTAAACAGAACTCTAATTCAGCTGGTTTAAATAAAATAATTTGCCTACAAAGACTCAAAAGGTAATGCTGAATACTTAATGCTTTCTCTGCATGGTTTTCATCTTCAGTCTGTCGTTATTTTGATCTGTGTATCTTAATACATGCAAAAATGTGAACATCGTCTGATTTTTTAAACTTAAATATTCAGAAGTTAGAATACAAGTATTTTATGGTAGTTCATGCAATTTAAAATTCTTTCTCCTTCTTCATCAAACTTGTTGAAAGGCATAGACCTCAAGGGTAGGGAGGGAAGCATGATAACGTAATTACAGTCTTATATAACTATCGTATCATGGTAAAACTTTGCAATACAAATAACATTCGTTTAAACTTCACTTTCTGTACTTAATCCAATTCGTATGTTCACTGTATTTAAAGTTACTGAGTAAATCATAATAGTTCAGTCTTACACACATAAATTGTATCTAATTAAATTATATCTTCTCATTCAAATAATCTTATTTAAATTTCCAATTATTAGTTTCAGATTACGCCTTTCTGTGCTATATTTGCTACTTGATTTTTAAAATCTTTTTCTAACCTTTTTACTGCTTTCATGTTTTCTCTATATCCCTTCAGTAAGTGTGCTCGTCTCTTAAGGATGTTAGTCCAAAGGGTAGTCTCCCGGTTCCAAATCATCTTCCAGGATCTTTTCTGCAGTCTCCAATTTTTAAAGTGCCAAACACAATAATTTACCATTCATATGCAAACAAAGCAATCTATCTTTCCTCTTGACAGCTGACTTCAACAGTTGTTGTTTGGTTGGGTTTTCTTCCAACCACACCATTGTACTAAGACAGGAACCTGTGAGGATGTCTTTGCTGGTATGAGCCAACAGTGCTTCCAGAGACAGTTTCCAAGACACACTAACCAACGAATATATATTTAATTACTATTTTTTCTATCCAAACAGGATGGCGTAGCTAATAATTCTGTAGTGTGAACCAGCTGCTCTGTCCCAGAAATTGTAATTTACTACTAAGATTTTTGCCATATACAAATATTATCAGACAGGTTTTACATTATTTATTGCTAATCATTCACTAAAATCCAGAGTATGTTATGGTAGTTCTGACTTGTACAGAATTTCCTAAGGAAGACCATAGCCAGTAAAAATCTTGTTATTGAGCACTACTTTTGAGTTCTACTATTTCTTAATCTACTCAATAAATACTTCTGTATTGTAGGGTGTTAGTTTGAATTCTGAATACTATGGCATTTTACTGAAAATTTTACAAGTATCTTTTATGCAGCAGCATATCCAGTTATGCAAATATGCAATGGTTTGTGCAATTCTGATCAATGAAAGCAACAGCCACCCCTAAAGTAAAATCAAAGGGTAAATTGTTTTGCATAGAAATTGATGATCTAGTAGTAACTACCGTACTTCAAGACATTACAAACCTCCCCTTTCTGAAAGTACTTGCAAAAAAGTATCATTGAATACCCACCCTTCTTGGAAAGCCTGTACAAAGCTAAAAAAGTGCAGGTCGAAGCTGGCATGCCAGGGGAGAATGGCCACGATGGAACATCAGGCTCTGGGGGAAAAACCCCTTGCATTCATCACTCTTCCAGCAGTTCTAAGCACCACAGGTGGGAGATGATGTACCCACTGCCTTGCCTTTTAACTCACAGGGTATATATTTGAAAATAAAAATGAAAGCACTGTATTTTTAATCAGTTTTTCCTTTATTTTGTCTGAGTTTTCAATTTGATTTGCCAATGTATTTACTTGAGTATTTCTATTCCTTAAATTTTGGCCAAGGAATGTTTTTTCACCATCTGTTTAGAAATACCCAATATTTTAACAGTCGTTTAAAAAGAGCAAAAAAATACAAAAGGTCTTCCAAGGAAAATCTAGGAATTCCTGTACTTATTTGAGCCTGATTTAAAATATTTATTGCCAACAAGAAGACTTGATGAATTATTTTTCATTCCTGAAGTAAATAAGGAAAGTGTTCATGGCTTTGTTGTAGGGGAGAGAAGGGAACTGCCTTGTAAGCAGTAGCCTGACAGTCTCCATTTAGCATCAAACCCTATTATTAGAACAATTTATTTCTACTATATTAAAACGTATTATTCTGAACTCTGATAATTACAGATACAAAGATATGAAGACAAAATGAACTTCCTATATTAATTTCTGTGCCCAACTCCATTGCATGAAGTTACTTTGCTGCTTTTCAGATCACTGCACACTGCTGGTATTGTTTGTATGATGCCACTGATGTAAGTCCTGGAGAATGTTTACTCATTTAATTCTGACATGCTGACAACAGCAAATATCATGGAAGTGTGGCCACACACACCTCCAGCAAATCTTAAGAAATTTTGAAGGAGAAGAATAAAAAACTTCTCTAACTTCAAAACCTTCTTCCTTAGAGGTCTCTGAAATTCATTGCAATCAACAGAGAACGTCCTCCAACAGCAGCTGCACAAACGGTTATGACAAAGGAAAGATAACTAAATAAAGAGAACTTATCACTATTACTGAGCAAATTAGAAAGAGGACAATAGTACAGATCTAATTTTTAAAAAATTATTATTTATAAAAGCAACAATTCTTCACTAGAGACTATTCATACCTTAAGAGCTCAGACAATGTAATTGGTTCTCTCAACCAGAGTAAAGCCATGTAACAAAACGAAAGGGTCATTGGCATCGTCATCCTCAGTTTCTCCTTTTGATTCTTCATTAAATACAAGCTGCCATCTACTGATCCAGAGTACACAGAGGTGCTTTCTTGGGTTTGTTAAAAACAGAAAAGAAAAAAGCAATTGATACAATAGACACATGACCCATGGTGTACAAAAAACAAGATAAAGGAACATACAAGGAGCTTTGTTCAGCTCCTAGTAACATTTTGGAATAATTACTTTGAGTTTTTAGCTCGTTTGTGTACTTTTGTATGACAGTTTAACCCTAATTTATTCATCTACCACAATATGAGATGAGAACCTGTTTCATAAAGTGCCATTCCACTTGACTAGGACATTAACTGCTATACAACATATAACTGGCAGTACTTATGAGCTGGAAATAGTGTTTTCCATTTGAGAGATAAGGGAACTGTGAGGAAACAAAGGAATATTTGACATACTTAAATCAATGACTCAGAGTTGGGGATTAAAACAGTTTTAAACTTCAACACAGGCAGCACTTTAATGTAAAAGTCATTTACTTTGCAGAAATTTTACTGATGTTTAAAGTCTGCCCTAAATCTATCTGTCCTATAATCTCTAACGGTGGAAACATAGGTATTCTTTTAAAAGGTATATATAAATTCAATGTCAAAGAAACAAGTTTAGAACAAGAATGTAGGAAATGGTAAAGAGGGTGGAAAAAATCCCCAAATAAATAAGCATCCAAATTGCTCTACTCCCTTACTGAGATGAATCACTAAAAACTAAGAGAAACAGCAAAGGGAAAATTTAATTTAATAGAGTGATTTATGAGTTTGGAACCTTTTCATCAGTGAAAGCTGAGAGTTCAGGAAAGAGGACCAAAAAAAGAAAAAAAAAAAAGCCTGTAAGCCTCTTCTCCCTACATCATGGCCCAGCCAGGATGAAAGAAAATACATTTAAGCACATCAGCACAGAATGTCAGCATTGACTCTGCAGAGATTTCTCTCACTGCATTTCCCCACAAACTGTTCACCTGCGCAGACAGGAACGGCGAGAGCTGGATCCCCAGCTCCCCAGCTGGGAGCTGCAGGGCCAGGGCAAACAGCCGGCTCAAAAGAGTTTGAACCTTCCCAGAGCCCGGCGGCTCCGCGGGCAGGCGACAGCCCCAGCTGCGAGGTGGCAGGGCCGGGGGGCAGGGCCAGCCCAGCGCCCGCAGGACGGGGACGCTGCGGGCAGCGCCTCCAGGGCCGGGCTGCGGTGCCACCTACCGGCCCCGGAGCCGCCGCTGCGGGCACGGCACGGCACGGCACGGCACGGGCACGGCACGGGCACGGCATGGCACGGCATGGCACGGGCACGGCGCNNNCGGCGCGGGCACGGCGCGGCGCGGGCACGGCACGGCACGACACTGCACGGCACTGGCACGGCACGGGCACAGGCTCACAGAGCCGCCCGAACTCCCCAGCAGAGCAGAGCAGAGCAGAGCAGAGCAGAGCAGAGCATCCCATCAGGCACAGGTGCGTCAGGGAATACAGGCAGGAACATCGGTTTAATCCCTGGAGTCAACTGCTTCACCTTTCACATGGATTCTTGTGCTTAAAGGCAGCTTCGTGACTGGAGCTTCATTGTTAATTTCACATTCAACTCAATTTAGAATAATCCTCATTATATTTGTGGCCTTAATGATGGCACACAATTTCCTTTTATTTCTTCCAGCTTATGCAAGGCATGACAACACAGAGTTACATGCAGCTAATAATTTAAGAGTTTTATAGGCTTCTCTAGCAATATCTCAGTGCTATACTCAGTGGAATTTGCTATTAACCCCACACAAAAATAACAAAAAAAATATTTGCCGTCTGGACAAGCCTCTTAGGGAAAGAAGGGTGTTGAGGTTTATAGTCTGTAGCAATAACAGCTCAGCAAAAACTATACAGAAGAAAAAATTTATGAAACTTCACAAGAGTTTACAACAGACTAGAAGACACTACTACGTATGTTAAACTTCATTAGACAAAACTATTTCAATGTTTGTCTGATTTCACCAAAATTAACTTTTAGTATCACTGAACTCTTAAGTAATTTCAATTGATTTTAGTGAAATTGATGACTACTGGAGGCTGAATTCAATCTCTGAAACAACAAACCAAGACAATAAATTATGGCCTACTTAGGCCTACCTAGATGTTCTAAAACTCTAAGAAACAGACCTATGAAAGGCACAAGTACCAAGGGAGAAAGAAGTTCCTCTAGACATCAAAAAGGAGAAGAAAATTCAAGGAAATACTTTCACTAGAAATACTTCACTCAATTCTTTCCTTATTATATTTGTATAAACCCAAGATTCTATATGCACAAACATACAGTGACTCTGTACCTGAAAACGCTGTCATTTTAACATATAAGGATGAAAGCTACTAGCATAATATTCACAAAAATTTGCANCCCCCCCCCAATTCTGTCTGGAGTTTTAAACATGCATGTATTTTTCTAATTGCTACTGATCAAATTTCTCATTCTATTACCACTTCTGGACTTCAAAAGATAAAGAGAAAAGCGTGAAAAAACAAGATTCCATTTTTCTGAGGGCAGACAGGCAGTATCACAGAAGAATAGAAACATGACGTAAGAAGGATAGTATGTAACAACGGAGTAAGAAACACTGAGACAGATAAAGAAGGAAAAATCAAGCAAAGAATAAAGCAAGAAAGAAAACCATCATAAGTTTAAAACACAGGCAAAAGCTTTCAAATGCACCTTGAAATGCATTTGCAGTATCAGGCACTGCAGCACTGTCTGGCATTACGCTTGCCCAGCAGAACCTAACACTCCTATTTTCTACAACAATTAATTAAAAACTTCAGCATTCTGTAAATATTTTCCAGCTGCTACTGTAAGCAGAAAAGAGAAATTCTAAAATTTTATTTTTCATGGAAGGGGTCATTGGGAAAGCAGTAAAAAGACTGTGAAGACAAAAGATACAGAAGTACCAAAACAATGTAAAGAAAAAACTTAAAAAGCTAAATATATCTATGGGATAGAAAAAAAATACACCCCCCAAAGAACATACTCATGTTTTTTAACATCAAAGTCATGAGATCCAGCTCTGCTATTGGTTAAATAAGTGCTCATTCTTCAAAGCTGCTGTGTTTGTGAACATCTAGCTTTGCAGATGTAATAGCAATTTTTTCCCACTCCAAACAGGAGGCATGGAGCAAACTTGCTATAAAACAGAACTTCCTCCTGCATTTCCCATTGTATTTCCAGGTCCTGTTCAACCTACATTTCCTTGAGTGGGGGTTGGGGGAGGAAGTCTTCTATTTCTGGTAGAATATAAACTAGTACAGTGTCAAACGACTGAAAACTTTACACCTTCCAACCAGTTCCTCCAATTCACAATTTGTATACAAATACACTTAAAATCTATTTATATTTAAAAACTACAGAAAAACTGGTTTTCAGATAGTTCAGTTCACTGTTCCTACCTGAGACCTTGCTCACTGATGAGGCAAAGCTGCAGTCAGTCTGCAGATCCCCCTCACTTTCAGAGAGCGACAGCAAGTGCAGAAGGCTGGGTCTCTCTGGATCACTGTCCACATCAGTACTGCTCTCACATGCCTGGGGTTTGTAAATAAACGTTTGTATTAGCTACTCTTAGTTACTGTTTCAATCTTAACCTTAATCTTAATCTAAACCACATAAAGCACAACAGATGCAGTAAATTTACAGTAAAAGTTAAACCCCAAACTGTTCACATTTTTATGCTATGAATCACCAGTAAGTGAAAAAAAAAGAAAGAAGAAGTATTTTTAAAGGATTTCTCAAGATTAAAAAACGTTTTTTGACTACATTTTAATCTGCTACAACAACCAGAAAGTTGGCAATACACAGAATCAAAGCTTGATCAAATGAGTAACTTCAACAGAGCAGGCAGGAAAAGGATGGCAGCTGATGATACTTTTGCAGTGTGATTTCTATTTACTGATTATCTATGTCAAGACAAAGCAATATTTTCAAATAAGCAGTTTCAAATATTCACAGAAATATTCATCTCTTGAAATAGGTAAAAAACCCCAAAACCCAATAAAATGGACATGTGCAAGCCTGTGTATGTGACCTCCTTCATACTGAAGTGACATTATTACCAGCGAGACAGGTAGCCTAAACAAAGAAGATTTCTGTTGTTGCTTTTAAAAAGATACCAAACATCTCATGGGATTTGAGCTTTCATTACTTACTGATAATGCTTTGACAGTTTCCCCAGCTGGTCTCTTGCAATATGCCTGTTTGCTCTTCTGAAGGTAGCACCTCCAAAAATTGCACAGAATTTCATCCTGATAAACATGAATGGATGGTAATTAGTACAATGTTTACAAGATGATTAATTGCTGAGAGAACAGAGTGTAATTTCTAACTCAGACATCTGAATAATATTCCATCTCTAATTTTATTAACTGTGATTTATACAATATGTTTTAAAATTACCAGAAAAACAAATTTTGCTTTCATATGCTCAATGTTTCTAAACAGGGAGTTGTGTGATTCATTTTAAAAATTGAACTATTTTAAAACACCACCTTCTGTAACACACACACAGGGAGTGTGCAACTCACACTGACATCCACATACCTTCATTTGTGGACAGACTCCTAATCCCTCTAAAGCTTCCGCTTGTTTCTTGAGTATCAGCTGAAAGCCTTCACAAACATACCACTCACAGCCTCCATCTAAGAGGAAAAAAAGGGGGGCTATGTTTGTTTGTACTGTTTGGGTTTCTTTAACCTTATGTACACTTATCTCCATATCTCTATTTAATAATTTCAGATCCTAGTGCATAAACCAGCTGCACTGAATACTCCATTAACTTCCATTTATTCACAGCCTTAAACAAGAAGAAAAGTTACTTAACAAGAACTTCACGCATTTCTCAAGAATAATATAATTCATTATAATGTCTAGTGTGGCATTTGTAATTGAGTGGAGCATTGTTAAGTTACCAGTTTAAAAATAACTGAGAACCTGACATTAAGAAATGAAATATGAACATTTCTTTCCCACCCCTGACACAGAAAACTGGAACATTACAGTAGTGAGTCAGGCAAAAAACAACCAATATGACCATGTGCTTCACCATTCTCTCACACAGAGTCATACACATTTAAATAAAAGAATATCCCAAGCTTCTAGCAAATCCTAGCACAACATGAATTTCACAGGGAGTGGGCCTGCTCTAATCTATTCACTATTTCTTCAGGCTGCATTGCACTTACTTTTCACCCTTACCTCTCTAAATTTACTACTAACCTTTTCTACAGGCTTTTGGTTTCAGAAAGTTGCTCTGCATTTCTGAACTCCCTTTTCATTCCTTCCCCACCTGTTCTTCATTATTTTTGTTCCAAAACACACCTTGCATCTCGCCATCTTAGAAGTTATCTGCCCAAAGCTTCTGCCCTGCTTTAATGATGTGGCATTAACTGCTAACCAGTGAACTAACAGACACAGCTCACTCCTATAAATTCATGGAATACAGTGTAACATGACTGCACTCACAGAAGGACTGTGTGAAGATAAGGACTTCTTTCTTAAGAAGCCGGGGGGTTGGCTAATGGCCTTCCCAACAAGAGAAATAAAAAGCTTGAGCGGTAAACAGCCCAGACTTTAGAAGAAATACAAGATAAGGAAAAGTGGAGGGGTCCTTTTCACACCTCCCTTCACTTCCACACAATTGTTCTTTTCAAAGGAATGTAGCAATCCAGTGCCTCTGCAGCAGAGCAAAAGTAGATCAGCACATCAGAGAGAAAGATAACCCCTTGCTTTATTTGGCATTTTAATGCAGTTTTGCTTTCTGAAAGTGGCCACAATAGTAAGAGATGTATCCAGCCACCACTGAATACACATAGAGTTCTAGCAGCAGCTTCACCACTACATCCTTATGGCACAGATCCTCATACATAATGACCACTATTCTTCTGAATATTCATGACATTAAAAGTAAAAAAGTGACTCTGGATGAAAGATGCAGTGTTGGTTCAGCTACTGGAACTGCATGAAACATCTTCCGTGCAGTTTGTGCGCAGGCTGCAGGGCCGAGTGCCTGCAACACAAACCAGACTGACACTAAGAGCCGGCCCACCATCACATCTCACTTGCCAAGACAAACAACTTCTCTGGTTCAGTGATAGCCATCACAGGGAAGGAACAAAGGATCACCACATCTGAATGCATGCCACCAGTAGCTTCAGTAAGTATTTGCTTCCACAAATCAAAGCAGCAGTAAGTAACTCATAAGTCTAGTCAATCAAAAAACCCCCATCACTGGGCTCACAGAGGTCACCTGTGGCTCAGGAAGTCACCAAATGTGTTCTCTGAAGGTTGTGACAGCATTGGGGAGGTGCATTTTGTTCCCACTCCTACAGTCTTTCCTACCTATCCACTTTTGGTCTCCATCAAGGACATAATGGCCTAGGTGAACCCTGGCTGAACAGCCACTCTTTTGCAAAATACAGACGGAAACTCATACATACCATTTTTTTCCTGCTTTCTTAAACCTTTGGAGAGTGTTTGGACTCTTGAATTAGTAATAAAATCAGTGTTTACAACTTCTCTAGTTCTCTGCAAAACAGGAATAAATCTTAGCAAGAAAAAGAGCCAGACCTAACTTGCACAGATTTCCCCACCATAAAACATAATGGAGGAACTTACTCAAATTTCTTCAGCTAAAGGGAGATGGGACATTCCGAACTTTTCATTCAGAAATTTCAAAAATAGATAATTACTGTCATGGACATACAGGTGACATGCATCAGGGTTTGCCTACACTGGGACTGCACAAAACACAGCAACACCCAGGCAATGCTTTTAAGGCATCTAGAGCACACTGACACTACAGCTACAGCAACACAGCAGGCCAAGATGGCTCATTATACATTTTGTGATTTCAAGGAACATTAAACAGTGTCAAGTAAAGCATGAAAAAGAAAGAATAAAAACACTGCACTCAACGCCAAGGAGAAAAATCTATCATATTCTTAATATAAAGTCAAGAAGCAATCAGAAGAAACCTTTTCCAAGGCAGTAACTCATCTTTTTACCTCAGTAACGTTGTGGCAAGATCTACAATAAAATCTGCCTCCATCAGTGAGACCCCAATTCACTTCTGAACACTGGGCACAGCGCTCATTAAAATCTCTCTGAAAGGAAGAAAAAACACCAGACTTTCACAATTGTTCAGGTAAAACAAATGGCATTATTACTAGGCTGCTGCACAGCTTCTGAGATTATTTATAGAGGAGAGTATTTACACCCTTTGTGTTAGCCCTGGTTGGTAGCAAGTGATCACCGCATTTGCCATCAGCCACAGGTAACTCCCAACACGTATTTGTAGGTGGCAAGCGTTACAACAAGGGGAATAGTGATCCACGCCTCGCACACACGTGGCGTGGCTTTTAAAAAAGCCGCCCATCAGAAATGAAAGAGGAGACAAAAACTGCAGCGGGAGGCGAAAGGAAAAATAAATGTCTAGAACTGCAAGGAAACACACGCGGTGGGAAAAAGCCCGCACGAGCCGGTGCTTCCCGGAGAAACCGGAGGGGGAAAGAGAAGAGGGAAACCGACAGATTAAAACAAAGTGGTTTCCAAAAACGCCCACGTGCATGCTGAGGACGGGCAGCTCCGCCGGGCCCGGCTGGGGGGCGGCCGGTGGCCCATCCCCGGCCGAGACCGAGCACCGGCCANACCCCACCGGCCCCACCGTGTCCTCCTCGTCCATGGCGGCCGCGCCCGGGGCCGCACCATGGCAACCGCGCCGGGCGGCACCGCGGCCCGCCTGGAAACCGCGGCCCCGGCGATTGCGTTCCGGGCCGCCGCGGGGCCCCGGGGACACCGCGTGGCAGCGAGGGGACACGGGCGCTTGGAGGGGTTATTGGGTGCTTCACTGAGGGGACTTAGGTATCTAATGTTAGACATTAGATAGGAGGAAGAAATTCTTTCCTGTGAGGGTGGTGAGACACTGCAGCAGGTTGTTCAGGGAGGTGGCAGATGCCACATCTTTGGAAGCGTTCAAGGCCAGGTTGGGTGGGACCCTGGGCAACCTGGTCTAGTGGGAGGCGTCCCTGCCCATGGCAGGGCGGACTGGGGCTCGGTGATCTTCAGGGTCCCTTCCAAGCCCTTAATAGTCTATGATTCTGTGACTCCTGTGCTTCTGTCTGGGGACATGGCAGCTTAAAGGGAATGTGGGATGTCCCAGGGACTGGAGGGTAGATTTCATCACAGACTCACAGAATCGGTTGGCTTGGAAAAGACCTCTTGAGATCATCGAGTCCGCCACCATGTCAGCCAGGCCCTGGCACTCAGTGCCAGTGCCAGGAAAAACGAAGTTTTCCCTTAATCACCTCCAGGGATGGTGACTCCGCCGCTTCCCTGGGCAGCCCGTTCCAATGCCCAATCACCCCTTCTGTGAATAAGTTCTTCCTGATGTCCAACCTAAATCTCCCCTGACACATTTTAGGACTATAACTACATGTGCACCTTAAGACTTAAGGTTATGTGTGCCCTCCAAGCCTCAGCCCATGGCCATCCTCTGCACGGACTCCAGCATCCTCACCCTCGCATCACCTCAGTGGCCCGGGCTGGTGACCACCAAGGCTGTGCCAAGGCTGTGGGAAGGGGGCTGCTGCTGCCTGTACAGAAGGAGGCCACAGGAACTCACTTAACCATGTAAAAGTGTTTGGAGATCCTTGAATGAGGGAAACTACGATCTGAAATCCACTTTCAATTAAAAAACAACACCCAAACCTCCAGATCTTGATGTAGCTCTCTAATTTCTTGCATGCTAATAATAATGTTTAAAGATGTCTAAACACCAAGATCTGTTATTGCAGTGAATTTGCCCACAAAATTGGAGAACAGGTTTAGGCCCTTTAAAAAAAAAAAAGGTCGACTAAGTGAAAGCATGGGAAAAAATTAAAGCTAAAATATACATAGAAAGAGGTGAGGCTGCCTTGACAGCTGTGGTTACATTGATGTTGGATGATACGTACAGAGCTAGAGGGGAACTGTTTATGTTCAAGAAAAAAGTTATTACTCATACCAACTGTGATCTTTTTTCAGTGTGGGCTGAACATTTGTAACACCCATTAAAGAGAATTACACATGTAATTCCTGCCATGTTAAAAAGGTGATTGTCAACCTCACAGAAATGTAGCTAATACGTTGATGAAACAGATCCTACTTGTGATTTTAATTTCCATATTTTTTGTTTGTGGAAATAGTGTTGTGGGAAAGGCCATTTTGTGTGACAGAGAGGGTTTGATCTTTTTCTAATGTATTTCCAAGATTAAATACTACCTTGAAAAAAAAGTCAGGACATCTGTACCTGTGACAGGAGAGGAAGAGGTGTGTTCCAATGCAGAAGATAAGGCATTGTTCCTGCTGAGAGCAGTGCTCATGTGTGACTTGACACTGTGAGTGGGCAGTGGGCCTGCTCAGTGGATTTAACTAAACTGCAGAATTTGTTTAAATTAAGTGTGGAACTGACTGCTTTGATGAGGCAGGACCTCGGAGTTAGGTCTTCGTTTTCTAATTACAGCTGGCCAATAAAATATTAAAGGGAGTGTAATCACAGGACTGCCATTTTGTCAAAACCTGAACACTTCATATTTAATGACAGTAGTTGCAGATAAGCAAGAAGAGAAGAAAGATGTGGGGGACTGCACAGGGAACTGTGTTGGTGTAATCGTGGCCATACTGGTGCAACATGCCAGTAAAGTTTTTGAACAGGAAAGCCCTTACTCTCTGCTGCTGGACAGCCCACACTGCTTTTCTGAGCTGTGTTTTCCATGCAGATGAAATAGATGTGAAAAGGTACCAAATTTTGTAAAGGAACTCGTACAAAGACTGATGCTGATGTTGCCAGTTTCTTATTAGTGTCTCCTGGCTCTCTATAAATGCAAAGCTTCTATTGGTATTTCTGAAGTCCATCAACTGATTAGTGCAGACTACTAATCCGGTAGAAAAAAATCGAAGTATAATAGGGTTAGCAAGTCTTATATCTATTTCTTAAATATTTTTTGAAATGACATGTATAAAACCGGTTTTTCAGCATATAAAATTATGTGTAACCTTTGTCCCTAATTACAAGTTACCCAAGCATACTGATAGGGGTATGATAATTTCAAAGCCAGGAGACAGACTGTCTTCCTGCTTTGGCTCACTTTTCTAATTAAGATCATTATGCATAGTAGTCAGATTGATTCAAGGCTTAGATAAATAATATGTCCTGTTGTTTCCATTGATTTGAATTTTTAATGAACTGAGTTCCATTGCTGATATCACATTTCTGGCTCTTGAATGCAGACTTTCTGCATGTGAAAATGTAAAAAGTACATATCAGACTGAAAGACGTGTCCCTTGGCCCTCATGAGATTGTGCTGGCTCCCGGATACAAACTTCTGTAGCAGAGATTCTCCCCAGAGTCTTTACCCATTGTCAGACACCTGCTACACAGAGTTAGAGCAGAACAGCAACTTCAGCTGCTCCAAAGACTGTGCACGTGGACACAGGGCAGATCTACCAGATTCAAGTTTATAGAAAACACACATAGTTATTAGCACCCAAGATTTCATCTTTGCACTGTCTCTCCATGGAAAATGCATGTTTGAAGGCAGACAGAAAACAAAAGAGAAATTAGGAGAACAAGAAGCAGATGGCTTCACTCTAAGTGATCTTTAGAGACCACACTGTAGAAAGGGTCGGGGGGAGAAGCTGGGCCAGCAGAGGTGCGGTGGAGGCAAAGGTGCAGCAAGTTGTGCAAGGACAAAGGTGGGAACAGCAGCAAGGCGTAGGGGTTACAGCAAGCTCAGCAGGGAAGGGTAACCAGGGAGGGGCTGAGCTCGGCACAGCTTTGAAGGAAGCGACAAGAAGAATGAATTTAACGTTACAGCTCAGACACACCCAGCGTTGCCTTGTGATAGTGTTTGTTATACGCTTCAGCTCTCGAATTTTATAAGTTAAATAAATTTCTATCCCTGTGGTGGAAAACCTGAAAATGTGACCTCAAACGTACAAATCAGCAGAGAGCAAATAATCTTTTTTCCCAAAGCTTACTCAGGTTTTCCTAACATTTTCTTAGGATTTAAGCAACAAGATTTTGAATTTTTGACTACCAAAAGCAGCAATATTGTACCCAAGAGCGGGGGCAAACTGATCCAGTCTTACGCACTAAGTTTGGGGTTCACATCATCAGCCTTTGCTTTGCCCGTGTGCTGCAGCCCAGCCCATCTCACATTGTGGTGCCACAGTCCTGCCCCAGTTTCACCCGTGGCTCTCCGTGCCGCAGAGAGCTGGTAATCAGCTGTATGGTCACCCAGCCAGGGGGTTTGGAGACACAGACCTCACATTCAGATGAGGTGCTCTAGGAGGTAAAGCTCTTTGGGAGGCCGTGCGAGCGCATGGCCTACCACGGAGCGATTTGGGAGGTCTGCCTGGAGATGCTGAACTCCTGGCTGGAGTCAAGTAAATACCTCATTGTGTGTCCTGGCCTTCAAAGGCAAGATCTCTTTCCTGGGGAGCACCACACTGCCATCCTGCTGTCCATACTATCAGAGATTGCACCCCTCAGTACCTGGTGACTATGTTAAACTGATCCTACAGAGGTATGGAGTAGAGGACGGACACTTCAAGGAGAGAAGCCCCAAAGGAACAGAGCAGGCAGTGAGCATTTGAATGCCCCATTTCACAAACACATGTGTAATGCTTCTATTTTCTTGTTTTTCAGATTTTATTGAGTAGTTGACATGAAACCTTCCTTCAAATTTTAATACTTCAGTAGTGTCACACTTTCTCTAGTTTTTGGCTTTACTGAAAGAAAAATATGCCACATACTAAAGGGGATCTTGGGTTCCACTGTAGCATAGTGCGTCCATAGAGCCATGATGATTATTCTCAAGATCATTCTCAGATATGTTTAATCCAGAAAAGCAGTGGTGTATTTAAAGGAATGGAGAGCCACCTTGTGGAGCTGGGATTTGCAAAGGGGTTCCAAATAATACTGCTGGGAACTGCTACTCACTGCTAGAAATTCAGATCCAGTGTGATCCTGGAGATTGTCAGTCTGGGAAACACACACCATGCACATGCCTGTGCATATTCAGTGCACAGTGCATCAGACAGCTCCTCTGCTGACTAAGACTGTGTAGCAAAGAAATGTATTTGTGGGCAGTGGCAGGCAGGAATGTAAAACTGTCAGAAAAATGCAGAAAGCAGCAGAATCGGGGAAGCAAAGTAACGTACTCATTATGACCTACACAGCTTTGGTGTGTGTGGGGTGTTGCTCACAGGGCATTTTTCACCATATAATTATTAAGTCCTCAAAAATGCTGATAAGTTTTGGAATCATTATGTGTGGATTTCTGTCACAGGCTTATTTTCTTCTGCAGTCATTTATTAACCTAGAGAATTAGGATTGCCAGAGCTAAAATACTCCATAACCAGAGAAATAGCAAAAATGGGATCACTTATGTGAGACTTATTTCTTCATAGAAGTAAAGAGTAGTCTTTACTTCTCAGTCTCTGAAATTGCAGCAGGGACTATGAAATGTTTCATTTACCATTTCTCACCCACCATTTCTCATGATGAACTCTGAGCTGCTTGTCAGTACCAATATGTGGATACCAGAACACAATCTTGCCAAAGAAAAAGGTATTTGCTTTTTTTCAAATCTTCTTGGTCTTTTCCAAGACCTTTATGCAGCAGTGACTTTATCCTCATCACATTAGCTGATACCTTAAAAACGTATTTTATGTAAGGACAAATTTTTAAAAGTCTGTTTAAGTAGTAGACCTTAAATATCTGAAGAAACTCAAAACAAACCAAAACCAAAAACAACAAAAAGAGGACTGTGATGCTCAAGTCATTCTCCAGGTGCTAGAGAAGCCAGTGCTGAGGTAAATGGTTGGTAGTCTACTGATAAATCAGTCTGCTTATTGAATCATGATACAACTGAGTCCAGTGCAGTCCTATGTGCTTTTACCCACCTTCTGCTGAGTGAATTTTGAGTTCCAGAAGCTTTTAGAATTAGTTACACACTTGCAGAGCTTGTTAAATTTCAGAATAGATGCCACTTTCAAAATCTGTGTTAGCCAAACAGTCACTAATATCCCAAAGTGTGGTACAAAGCAGGTAGAATGTGAAAGCAACCTGAGAAGTCATTCTTTTTAGACCAAGTCTTAACAGACAAACCCAATATATCCTTTATGCTTAATAGAGTTCAGTTTTCCTCTTTGTTCAAACGTTGTTTTGGTAAACAGGAGATATCTATGGGTATCATTAATGGTTGCTTCAGACTGGATTAATTTTTTCCCTAGTAATTTAAATGTAACCACATGTAAGATGACATGTGGTAGTAGGAGAAAATTCATAAAGAGACACCACGAGGCTATGGCAAGGAGTCAACAACTTCTGGTTTCAAAAATATGGGAATCTCAAAAAAAGTCTGCACCTTTTCCTGTCGTACTTCATTCCATCATGCTTCCAAGAGGCCATGGTACATGGATGCATAGAGCACTGGGAGCAGGTTTTCAATGTTTGTTCCGAAAAAGCTGTGATAGATGATTCCAC
This sequence comes from Edolisoma coerulescens, assembly GCA_013397115.1. NCBI lineage: Eukaryota > Metazoa > Chordata > Aves > Passeriformes > Campephagidae > Edolisoma > Edolisoma coerulescens. The sequence continues at coordinate 528,572 of VWZW01000904.1, read as the reverse complement.
ATTATAGTAAGTAGAGGTGAAGGAGAGCCAAACCCAGAAGAAGTAAGTAGAATGCAGTCCCCTATTTTCAGAATGTTCCCAAGCTTTGGTCTTGAGTCCGCACTTTTCAAGTTGTCTCTGTCAAGAAGGGAACATAGCAGCATTCAGGAGAATCCAGAAGAACCAGTAGGATCACCCCAGCCAGGGTGCTGTACTCTTCAAAACCAACATGCATGTTCAAGGCTACAAAGGAAGTTTGATAAATGCTGTTCTAAACTAGACATGGTCCTGGCAAAGTGAATTTTCTGTGAAGAAAATTAAATCGAGAATAGTATTTAATATACCCTTAAAATAAAGAATAGACTATTGTTTCTCAATATCTATTCCCCACCCATAACACACAGCTTTTTTGACAGTTTTTACTGTAAATACATATGCAGGGTCATGGAGTTTAAGAGCAGAGTTTAGAAAGATAAATTTTCTGTTCTAACTACAACATTTTTTAAAATTGCAATTAAATTTATAGGACCCCCTGAAATTCATGAACTATTTTTTAAAGGGTAGACTATAAAACATGGTAGTGGGTGCTATTAATAAAAGTAAAAATATTGTAAAGTTGAAGCACAGCTCTGCTTTGATTTACAATCTCATTTCCCCAATGGTTTTTACCCTCTATTTCTCACCATCTGTTTTTCTGTCCCTTTTTTTCTGAAGAAAGAAAAGGTCACCATCCCTATTCAAAACTTGATTAAGCCTGTAAGTTACAGCATGCTATGGGACCTAGAACATATTGTGCCTCAACAAGGCTCAGTGCTGCTTTGAGCTCACCTGTGCATTGGGGTATTTGTGGTGGTGGTGTTACTAAATAGACCTTAATGACAAAGGGACAGAGCTGTGACAGTTCTTTTTTTGTCTCACCACTACATGATATATTTAAAATAACTTATTTCTGTAGATACAGAGAAAGGTCACAGAGGAAAAGCTTTGCTTCTGAATGGTGAATCATAAAATCATTATAGAAGCACAGAATGGTTTGGGTTGGAAGAGACCTTAAAGGTCATCCAGTTCCAACACCCCCTGCCATGGGCAGGGACACCTTTCACTAGGTCAGGTTGCTCAGAGCCCCGTCCAACCTGGCCTTGAACACTTCTAGAGATGGGGCATCCACAGCTTCTCTGGGCAACCTGTTCCAATGTCTCAACACTCTCATAGGAAAGAATTTCATCCTAATTTCTAATCTAAACCTATTTCTGCACATCTTTGTTTTAGTTATTAATTATATGATGGGGACATCAAAAGTGCAGAAAGTCAGGATGCACCTGAAACTCTGTGAGGAGCTGTTAGAGTACAGCAAATTGTGTTTCAGCCCTGTTTTATCGGTACAGTTCTAGCAAATTTTTAGCTTAAGAGGGTGCATTTCACAGTGACAAAGGGATCATGCATTATAATTAGGAGAAAAGTGCTGAAGCCAAATTTTAAGAGCTTTTATGCAATGAGGATGAGAAGAAGAAAGCTAGGGATGAGTCATGCTATTTGCAGCTTTTTGTGTTCCATCTTAATAGTTTTTAAACAGTGCAGTTTCTACTTGAGGACAGTAATTTAATTATGATTGAAAGTTGTCCATCTGGTGGCCTTTTAATGCCATTAAAAGTACTGATTGTGTTCCTGCACTGGTTGTTTTCCTGTTTTTAATCATAAAGCTGTTTGGCTCTTCATTAAAATATACACTTCAAGATCCCACCCAAAACTTGTTAAAAGACAGTGGAAATTTTCTCACCCGTTTCAGTGGATTTTTGATCATGTCCTCTTGGACACTGACCCAGGCTAGGTGTACGAATGCATACTGCACCAATTATCACAGAAGACTGTATTTTGCCTTAGCTCACCCTTGGGAAACAGAAGTATCACTGTCACCACTTGCAGATGGATCTGTAGATCTGCACACCACGAGTTGTCTTAGTCAGATCAACGCATAGTCCTAGAGCACGTTATTCTGGAGCGATAGCTTACTATTGCATCAGGGATTTCACTCCCTGCCATGTCTTTGTTATTTGTTTGTTTGTTTATTTATTTATTTATATCTGCTTTTCTGCTCCTGGCAGATGAAGCACTTTTAAGTAATAATTTCCTTACAGCCTCCCCTTCTTGGTTCAGTCCACACACAGAAAATATTTTACTTTGTCTATAGAACTTTGAAAAAATAATAATTCTCTTTCCCCGTCCCTGCTGCCTACCTACAGCACCTCTTTAAATGATCTCTACTCAGAAGATACTTTGAAAACAGGAAGGTGGGATGCAAATCCCCAACATATGGAGTGCTCTGGGAATCCCACCCTCGCCCAGAGGACAATCCAGCACATTCCTGTGTAATAAAGTCACCTTTGCTTAGTGGTCTGCTCACAGTCTGAAGGTAGCATGTGAAATCATGTGGCCTCATGGAGTAGGGATTTGGGTCATGATTTTACTCGGGGATTTTTTTTGATGGTAGCTAAATAGATGCTTGATTTCTTATATGAATATAATGTGTGGTAAAAAGGCCACGTGCCCAAATTACTGGTGCCTTCACCATCTTTATTCCATTTCTACTTTTTAGCCACGCACATAAGGCACTATGCACTAATTCAAGAGAATACACAAGATAGGGAAGGGATAATTTACTGATTTTAAAATTCTAATGTACTCTAAGTATCCTTCACGATCATCAGAAAGGAAGAAAAAGGAGATCTCAGACCAGGAATCTTTTTTTCATCTATCCCTGTCCATAAGACAAAGGCAAACAAACCTAAACAACTGCATAAACAACATCCACCCATCCCCAGAATTGCTCACACCATTTAGGCAATTTAGAGCAGTAAACACAGATAAGCAATCTGCATAGAAGCAGCTTTAGGTGACCACAAATGGATACCGCTGTTTAATTCAACCCTCTCTCACCTAAACAAGTTTGTTTTCTCAGCGGTGTTTATTTGTATAAGGGAGTGCTAGGGAAAAAAATCCCATCCTCCTCCAGATTATCTGCTTCAGTGTTGTGAAAATTCAGTATTTCCCCAGCATGAGAATATATTCCTCCTACAGACACAATCTGTATTTTGTGGTCTCGCCAACATTTGTTAGCTGGTTGAATTTTTTTTTTTCCCTGTAGCTCATAGCATTTAGCTAGGACTAGAGCTGATCTCTGAAATGGGAGAAGTCCTACAAGGCTCAGTCTGGAAGGGAAACCCCATATGATCAGTATTTCTGTCTCGAGAGGCAGGAAAATGGGGAAAGGAGAGAGAAGGCAGAAGTAGATACGTACAGGTTTGAGAAAATAAATTGGGGGATGGTGACAGGGAAATTTTTTTCCCCTTTTCATAAATTTTCTTCTGCTGGACAATGGAAATAGTGAGAAAAAAAGGTGAGAAAAGCCTATGTGTGTAATACTTTTTTAAAATCCACAATGAAATAATTGTCTGGCTAAAAATTGTAAACATGTCAAGTTGTCAAAACGTTTTTCCCTAGGTCATACACATTTCAGTCTTTTTCACTTTCCTGTGAAAACATACAGTATTAGGCAATGGCTCATCCTGTGTGATGCTGCTGGCCTGGACCCTGGAGGCTGCACTTGCTGTCAGTCCTACTGAGCCATAGCTTGGTTAACCTCCCAGGTATAGGAACTCAGTAGGAAGAGCCCATCTGTTTCAGGTTGCCTTCGTCAGTCTTCCTTCTTGTCTTTCTGTGCAAACACAGACCTGGGAGGGTGGAATAAGGGAGCCTGTGTTCTTTTCCCCTGTCTCTGGAGTTTTGTGGTCTCCCTGATCAGGCAGAGGAGCACACCTGGGGCTGGATGGGTGTGCGGAGCAGGGCTGCTGTAAGGAAATGGAAAGGGAATGGAAAAGGGAAACAGGCATAGGATGAGAACTTCTGTATCAGTAACTACATTCCAGATGTGGGGCTACCACAGTTCTCCGCTGTCTGCACCCAGAGACAAGAAGGTCTTGGAAACATCAAGAGACAGATCAAAATCCACATCATCTTCTCCAAAGAAATTTAATAGTCGCCTGATACTTAGGGCCTGGCACATGAGCTTTGAAATTTCAGGGTAATGGTCTTTGAGATATCTCAAAATTTCCCAAGGTAGTGAGAAATTGTCTATATTTTATTCTCTACTGCACCCCAGTGCAACCTTTTGCCTGGCAAACAAAAGATCTGCATATGCAAGGTGAATACATGAAACTGGTGCAGAAATAACATCTGAAGTGAAAATCTGCCCACTTTCCACCCTTTTTCATTCTCAAACCCATGAGAAAAAACAACACATGGTTTACTAGTTTGCTTTGTTATTTCTGAACTTGCAGGAAGGTCCTTTCAACAAAATTGTATAGTTAAGTATGTTAAAATAATCCATTCACAAAGCAAGTCTGAAATAACTTTGAAGCATGGGCTGACAATGACAGAAAGTGCTCATATGTGACCCTTAGCTTCAAAAGAGTTAAGAATGTGCTGGCAAAGGCACAGAGATTGTTTCCACCCACACAGGAGAACATACATGGCGGAGTAGCTCTGTAGCACACAGGGAAACAAAACAGTCTAGCCCAGAATTACCCTTGTGAAAGAAAAAGTGCTCTCTGCTGGGTAGCAGAGAGCTTCTGCCCTGGCAAACAGATCAGAGACCTGTGCTCATGTCTGAACTCTCCATCCTTACGTCTCCATCACTCCTTGGATAGGGTGTAACCACCAAGAGAAAGAACAGCTAAAATTTATACATATTCTGGCTATGAAAAAAACCAAGGTGCAAAGTATGATCCAGGTCTTTATAGCACCCCCTGATGTCGATGGCCTGGGTGTCCCAGGCAGGTGCTGACCAGCTGCTGCAGAGCACTCTCCAGTGTCTGGGGAGATGCTGCTGCGCTGTGCCGGGCTGGCAGAGCCGCGATATTGCTTCTCCCTGGGTTTGCCAGGTGCTTTCCACACAAATGCTGCTATGCACTCCTGGCTCCAAAGACTTCATCATTAAGGAAGGTAAAGTAATACGTGAGGAGACTGAGGAAAAGCAAAATTAACTATTTATATCTCTAAATATTTAATATGTAGCTGCAATTGTCACAGCTTTCCACTCAAACATCACGTTCTGGGAATGTCTTGTATTAAGAAGCAGGCCTTGATGATGGGTTTACACACAAATTGAACATTCTCAGGGCCTAGCTCAGAATAGTATCATGAAGAACATTCCCACTAGAACCAGAAAAGAGAAGATGTTTCTAAGTCCTTTTCTGAGGCAGAAAGGTATAGAAAAATTCATGTTTGCTACTTCTTTTTGAAACTGTCTATTTATGAATCACAATTTGATTGTCACTGAACCTCAGGGTATGTTACGTTCTTTCTGTCTGGGATGCTTATCATCAGGAGAGCATGAGGTTCATTGGAGATGTGGTCGCTGTGGTCAGTTCACAGCGATCGGGCAGGAAGCTATTGTTTACAAAATGTATATGACAAACTGAATCCTCTTTTCCATTCACCTTCCCTTCCCTCCTTTGGAGTGTCCACTCCTTTTGTCTCCTAGTCAGTCTTATCAGTAGCCTTTTAACCCCTAACACACGAAGTGAAGCACCTGAAGGAGGCAGTATCTTAACTCTGAGGATTTTCACTGTAGGACCCTTTGGGAACAGCTGACAACCATTTGCAAAGTTTCCTTCTTACTCTTTTATCTAATCTCAGGTATTGCTGAATGGAAAAGCCATCGGTGGCTGAGAAGCAGTGGTGACAGCCACCAGTATCCCAGTGCTGGGGAAGACCTGCTGGGTGCTCTGGCACAGAGGCTGCTGAGGCAGGAAATCATCTGTCCAGCTATGTTGAGGTATCAGGTATATTTAGGATCTCTCATGATTAACAGCATGAAGCTGAGTCAGGGGAGGCTCAGGTCAGATATTAGGAAAAGATTCTTCACGTAGAGGGTGGTTGGGCACTGAAACAGGCTCCCCAAGGAAGTGGTCACGACACCAAGCCTGATGGAGTTCAAGAACTGTTTGGACAATGCTCTTGGGCATGTGGTGTGACTCTTGGGTTTGTCCTTTGCAGGACCAGGAGTTGGACTTCTATGACCCTTGGGCATCCCTTCCAACTCAGGACATTCTGTTATTCTATGATACAGCTCTATCCAAATTCACTTGTACTTGGCCTTCTGCAGTGCAGGCTCTTGGTACTACCAATAGCACCCACACTCAGGAAGTACATTCCAGTCCTCTAATTTCAGCATATTATTAGGAACATCTATAATAAAGTCAGGCTCCTAATTTCAATCATTTGGATCATATTTGGGTTATATGCCTGAAGTGAGCAGTGTGATAAACAAACATGCCTTGCTCCCAAAGTGATTGAAGCCACTGAAACACTCTACCCATACTTCAATAATTGCATGTGTTCATGTGTATACTGTAGGGCCTATGACAGTTCAAAAAATACTACGGTTGGCAGTTCCCTGTCTGAAAAAGTAGAAAAGATTTTCATATCGGTTCCCATTTCCTTTTCTAAGCACCACAAGGTTCTGTGGAGGTTTGCTACAGCACAGGGTATTGTGATGCAGCTTCCCTTGCTGCTGTAGCTGCTGTCAAAGCTGTCCCGAGGAAACCCTGTTCCCCTTTTCCATCCTCTACACTGGTAGTTTGTCTTCTCATATTACAGTTTCTAAAGCATCAGTATGGACACACGCTGTACACTTTTAAAGCACTTTTCAGTGTTTCTCAAGAAAAAAACAGCTAGGAAGCAGTTTGGTTTGGCTGCTGCATTGCAGCGAGGCTGGTATCATTGTGTTGCCCTGTTTAACACAGATTGCCTGCCAATAAAGTCGATACTTCTGCACATTTACGTGCTTGGTTGCCAAGTTAGAAACAATAAATATGGTGAAACAAATACAAACAGCGCAAAGGAGTTTTCAAGCTTTCAAATGTAGCCCTGGTTTGCAGAAGTTGTGCAGCTGTGCCCAGCCCTGGAGCAAAGCTGCAAGGCTGGCTGGTAGCCATTAGAGCTCTAAATACAACCAGTGTTTTCTGTGTTCTTAATAAATAACAGCTATGAGAAGTCTGGTGATGACACTCTTGAAGCAAAAGCTTAATAGATATCAGAGGACTTGCCTTATAAAAAATAAGAAAAATAAAAAATAGCTAAGTCAGAGAGTGAAAAGCAGTAAGGAAGTGTCTGTATGTGGGCACCTACTTCTAGTTTCACTCCTACAAGCAATATAAGATGCATGAATTATTCTCTCCATGCTGGGAAAAAAGGTGCAGCCCCAGGACTAGTAGCAATGGTGGAACCTTTGACTTCAGAATTTTTGCACTGTGGAGAAAACACACATTCTGCTGAAATACTGATACAGTGACTAAGCCATGTGCATGCAACAGCTCCTGCATTTTCTGCTGGTTGGAGCTATGTCATCTCATGTGGATCCAGGCTGCAGACAAGCACCTTTGTGTTTTGGTGAGACAATGAATTAGGCAGAAAATCATGCTGTCTCATTAAGGTGAGATTCCAGCATCCAGCAAGGAAATATAGGATGGTGGGCAGAAGCAGCATTTGGAGAAGATGTGCAAGATTTAAATCAGGAGGAGAGCCTAATTTCTTCTCTTCACAGCTTCCTTTGGTTGGTTCAGGTAGCAAGGATGGCAAGCAAACCAGACTGCTTGAAACAGGGTCCAGTTCCTTTCCAGGTCTTTCCAAAGTCCTTTCCAGCATCTTAGCCAATGGGAATGGCAAAGGCAATGTCCTTCTGTCTGCTAGAGAGTCACCTCCTCAGAGAGATCCCAGGACATTGTGGGGGCTATAACATGGGGGATATTCTCAAAGTGACCCTCTTCTGGAGATGGAAGATGCACTGGCAAGAGAGATGCAGGTTGCATCTCCCACCACACTCTTCAGTATAAAATAACACCACGTGACTTCCAAGCAATGCAAATAAAGATGCTTATAGCATATTGGTTTTGAAAATATACTTTTTCCACCTCAAATTGTGCCTCTAATAGATCACAAAGTACTAATGTGTTCTTCAAAGCCTTTTCATAATAATTCTGCTTTTTAATCTGAGGCAGCTAAACCATCAAATAAACAAATTCTTCCATTTCCAATAAATGTATATATCTGGATGCCTCCCAGTAAAAAATTACAGAATCACATTAATAACATATATTGCATTATACAGGTTAATTTATCCTTGAACAGACCATTAAATATATATTGGTTTTAAATTACATCATTCATAGCCACTGACATTCTACTACTGATAGACCACATATTTCAGAAACAGCTGCATAAATATTTATTAATTGAGCCCCTTAGCAAATGGTTACAATAATAAATTATTTGCCATGTTTCCAAACAATAAAATTGGGCTGAATTCCTGACTGATGCAATGCCACTGTCTTCAGAACTGTCTGTTTATCTTGTACTTAGATAATTTGTTACTTGCACTTGACCAAACATTTTAAAATTGTCTTGAGGTGTATGTGCAGCTTTACATCCCTGTTCTGGAAAATCTTGTAGCTTGTCCTTAACAAAGACCTTTCTGTAGGAATAAGGGTTTCAAATTATGTGTTTCTAAGGGTTCACTTGTTTCTGGTAAATAAATAGCTCAGGGGCCTTCTAGGGTGCAGGTAGCTATCCCGATCATTGGCGAATGAAGTAGCAATGAAAATGTAATCCTCTACTGTCATTCTGAGTTTTTTCTTTAGTTGAATTGCAGTATTGCTTTCATGGCACTGTCCCATTAAACACATCATTGATTTATCTGGATTGTACTACAGTGACTGACAGCAGATAATTTGTCACACATTTTAAATACTGTGGGCATATATCTCTTGTTTCAATGCTGGGCTTTAAACAGTGACTTCTTTAATGTATTTGGCTTCTCAGTGTTTCTATCGGTCTGAGATTTCCACTTCTTATTATTGCGTTGATTTGCTTTGTGAGTTTGGAAGTGTTAGGATTTTTGATGGTTTCCAGTTTACACATAGTTTTCTTGAGGCAAACATCAAGGAGGGACCATGATCATTCTCCTAGGGAAAAAACCTTTGCCAAACTAGGTAGGCTTGGAAGACTCCTTTCTATTCAGAGCTCAGAGAGAGAAAGAAATATTTCTTTTAAATCTGTCCAGGACTACATACTGTTACTGTTTGAGCAGATTTAATAATCCCATTATCCATCTGGGAGCTTGGTGTGGTTTAGCTGCCAGTACAAGTGTGCCCAGCACCCTGGCAGCCAGCCCTGGAGGTTCCCAGGGTCTCTGGGGGAGGTTTACCTGCTCCCATCTCCCGTATGTATTCATCCTCCTCTGACAGCTGAATCCAGACATGGTAAATCCCATGGAGCAGGCAACTCTGCTGGCCATGGGTCAGATAGGCAGCTATGGGCTACACAGTCTCCACATTTATTTTGTATTTCTGAATTTACTGCTTGTAAAGCTGCAGCAGAGGAGCTCAGCCATAAAACTCTGTTCCGTAAGCAATGATCTGGATTCACCCCCAGTCAAGCCCTAAAATCTGGCTTGCAGAGGCTGCTGTTTCATATGCCTTCCATGTATTTTTTTATTTCTAGTCAACTTTCCCTGAACCCAGGAGGAGCGGAATTGCCTTAAACGTGTGGTGTGATTGACTGCAGGAGCTGCCTCAGTGACTGTGCTTTATTTTTCAATAATGGCATTCTCCAGGCTTCTTCTGGAATTTGTGTAGTTTATCTATTGATTGAATGAATTGCTGCCTTTGCCAGCTATTTGTCATCTCTCACTACTGTTCGGAATACAGAAATACATTTTAGAGTGGGGGTTCATTTTATTTTTATTTTTGGCAGCTTGGTGAGGCTTTTATTCCAGTAGTAACACAGAGCTGTGCTTGATGTGTTACAGCTACCTCTTCAGCTTTAAGACTGGGGTCTAAAGATGTTTTTGGCTCGGTGTACAGTATCACCACATATGGAAAACATGAATGGTCACAAAAGCTTCTTGATTTAAAAGGTGGGATTTATTTTCTTTTTACTAAAGCTCTGTAATTTCCTGAGTGTCAGATATTTGCTGTGATGACCCCTGCTTTGCTTCTTATTGCAATGAAGAAAGCCTTAGCTGGGGACTGAAGCTGTTAGGTCAATACAAGGGTTTTCATGGGAATTGTCAGAGCAGGTTGAATAGTGCACCATAAAGGTGAAGACTCATTTATAGCTGTAGAAAATAGTTCCCTTTCTTTGCTCCAAAGCTATATGATTAGAACAACTAAAATTTTCCATGTCTTTACACACAATGCAAGCCTGATAAGTGTTCTGTCATTAATATTATTTTGGACTAGCTGTAAGTATAGAAATAATTTTCATTCTAATTTTATCCTTAGCACATTGGCTCAGTACAATGGACAGAACTAAATTTTCCTACAGGGATAATTCACAAACTCGGTGGCTTCCATCCCATTTTTGACTGTGAATCTTCTTAATTTCTTGCCAAGAATTTCAGTGCTTACCTAAGAAAACTCATGCCAGGATTCAGCAGCTCATATAATCTGCAAGATCCTATCAAAAGTCATTAAACCATGCTGCTGTTAGAGCCAGTTAGCAGACATATATGCCCAAACCTATACCTGCCTCACTTTTGCTGCATATCTAATATGATCTCACAGCTGGGAAGTGGAAGTGACAGGGAAGGGGCTGAATTTTTAACTATTCCACTTGGCAGGATCCACCTGAAATGGCATCTCCTGAGACATGAAGGGGCTCTGCCCTGTGGAACACAAAAATGGAAAGGGTCCTTGATTTTTTTCAACATCCTCAGGTCAAAAGAGATTTTTCAGAGGTCTAAGAGAGACCTCATGTTAACTACTGCAATGCCGTTGGAGACATTGCACATGAAAAAGAAAGAGCTCTTCCAAAAGTTCCTTTAAAAACCTTTAAAATGTAAAATATTAGGTAACCTAAGTATATGGAAATGGTCTCCATGTTAACACTGTTCTTGCACTATGTAATATATTAGGTCTAGCTGATGTGAAAAGGGAAGGCCTGCACAGGGTCTAACTAAACCACTGAAGATGTGAGGATTTTAGTTGTTCTGAAAATCAAACCTTTCTAAAAAATTTATGCAATCTTTTATAATATATCTTTTCATCTATCATCTTTTATAGTGCACTAAATTATCTACTAATATTCAGATTTTTAACAAAATCCGTGATGAAAAGTAAATATATAAGCAAGACATATATACACACACCAAAAAATGCTTCAGTTTAGCAAAGAGCCATTCCCTAGAAATGTTTTTTGCCTCTGTCTATATATGCATCAAGGTTAAGAGTTGCCACGCAAGGTGGCTGTTTAAGAAGCATGACTATAAAAAACTCCTTGCGTCTATGGAGGACAATATGTTTAGCGCACAAAAATAAATACTCATGTAAAATTGATTGGGAAAAAATTAAATAGGATAATTATAGTTATAAATCCACTGGAACAGTGGGATGTGAACAGCGTGGTTTGATTAGACGATTTGCAAGTTGATTAGTGATCCTTATCTTTTCCTCCAGCGTTTAATTGCCCCTGTTGGTCTTAGTTGGCCTGATGAGAGATCGCAAGGCAGAATTTAGTGCCTAATCAAGAGGGCAGGTGCTCCGAGAGCAGCCGTGTCACTGCAATGGAAATCCAAACTCCCCTCAAAGCAATCTTTAGGAGGGATTTTCACCATGCCAGGGGAATTTGGTCCAGGATGACTTTATTCCCAAGTGTCTGTGGTACATGCCAAACGGTTTTTCCATCTTCTCAGTCTAGAGCTGTGGCTGACTTGCAGTCTCAAATGATTGTTTTCCACTGGAGGACCTGGGGGTTTCTTCCTCATCCATAAACCCACTCCTGGAAACTAATATTTTTGTTTTGCAGTAGTGCCCAGACCTTTCCTCTGGTAGTTCCAGAATCTTTGCTGATGGCAGAGGAGGGTGATGTACCCCAGTTTTTTCTGCAACCTGAACTGACCTCCCAACACCCAGTGGGCCCCATTGCATGGGGATAAGGAAGGCTGGCAGCACCTCCATTTTGTATCCTCTTTGCCTTGGTTTTCTGTAGGAAAAGAGAATACAAAATAAACTGAGAGCATTTGTGCCTTGTGTCCAACCCACCTCCTCGGACTTCAGCTAAGACCAGCACCTTCACCTTTGCAATGCAGCCATCAACAGGGGTCACCAATTGCATAAAAATATGCCCCCAAACCTTGGTGATGTAGCTCCACGTGTTTGCCAAGCGTTCGGCTGCTGTTCCTGGCAGGAATCCGTGCAGTCACTCCTAGCCAGGGAGCGTTACTGTAGGAGGGCCCCCACCCCCAGCAGTGCTTTGCTGGGGCTGAGCTCACCACCACCACCACTGGTTTCAAAAGGCAGACAGCAGAGGTGTTTCAAAGACAGGGTTGAGACACTGGATCCTTTCAAAAATAATTGAAACTTTAGGTGTTTACAGCCTTGCCTACCTCCCATGAACTGCTTCAAGAAAAAGTCAACAACACCACACAGGATGAAATACTGCATGAAGCAGGGCTTTCATGCCAAATATTTCTCAGGGGTGTTCTTCTAATCTAACTTTAGACATTCAAACTCTGTAGTCTAAGTTTAAGGTATGTTCCACACACAGGTCATTCATCTCATTTTAGAATAGGAAGTCACAGTGTCTCATTTCTTTTCACTGACTGTTTAGGAAATCTAAGGTTGCAAACACCAAGTTTGCATTTTTTTCTTTGCCATAGTTACCTGGCTTAAAGGCACCAGTGGTCAGCTAATCCACCAAAGCTTCTTGCCCACCAACAGGTTAATTCCAATCTTACAGCAAAACCACAAAAATTTTTTTAGTGCATGGCTCTGTCCTTGAAAGTCCATCATTTACTTATTCTTGCAATCCTGAAAGTCCTTCAGGTTTTTCTGAGCTGTATTTTGATCCTTCTGTCTTTGTCAGTGACAACTGTCATTAGCATTGTCATGGTTTTTGTTGAGCTCACTAATAAAAAAAAGTTGATTCCAAGATTAGTTTATTAGTAGCACCCAAAATAGTTGTCTTCTACCCCAATAGTTTATTTAGCTCCTATTTCCATATTAGCCAGTTCTTCACCTGCCTTTGATATGTTCCTTATTTTGTTGTTTCTAAGGCGACATTGTATGAAATACTTTACTTAAGATGAGAAAAACATTGGGGATTTTCTCTGCTAAGAATCAATTTAAGCTTATCAAAGAGAGAGCAGGTTAGAGACCTACCTTGGATTAAGCTGTGCTAAACTATACTCTTTTGTCTATCTCTGCCAACTGTTGAAATCAAACTAACAGTTGGTGTTTAGCTAGATCAAAATTTTCATGCTTTCTAAAATATAGAAGATACTCTTGTTTTTCTCCCAACGTCTGTTCCTGAGATAACATATCAATTTACTAGTTTGGGCAGGTTCCTGTGTTGGTTCTTTCAGGGTTTTGGACAGAGATGGGACTGCTGTCTTTGTCTGAAAATATTAAGCCCTTAGATTTTTTTCTGCTCCAGATGCTCTCTCATTCACCTGAGTCACACCACCTTGGCGTGTCACTGTGCTGACTAAAAACTGAAGCAAAGTTTTCATTTCGTTTTTGGCCCATGCTTAGGTTATCTTTTACCTCAACCCCCAATCTTTACTGCATAACAGCCACAAATTCCTCTTTTTGCTCTCTGTTTGTTTATATGACTAAAGAACATTTACAACATGTTTTTAATTTCCTTTGCAAGGTGTAACACAGCCCAACTTTCGACAGATCTCACTTTCTCCCCACACTTTCTGACCTATAAGATACAATTTTCCGTGTTAGTCAGCCCCTTTTTTTTTCCATTTCTTGTAGGCTCTTTGCCTATTCCTCATATCCCTTTCTAGTTGGATTGTCACCAGTTGCGTCTGGAGTTCTTCATGAGTTTTTTCTCCTTCCTGAAATGCAGAAGCAATTATATATCTTTGACTTCAAGAATCTCCTTTGCAGCCAAGTCTCAAAGTTCCTTCACTCCTCTGAGATTAAAAAAAGCCAAGCACAAGAACGCAGAAAAGCACAGGGATTTTTTATCTTTCCATTCAGTTTAATCAAAAAGCTTTGTGATCTGCTTGATCAGGGCTGTTTTCTACGGCCACCTCTTCAATAACATTCTTGCTGTGTTTGAATTAGCACTACCTCCTGAAAGCTCAATAAATATGTTATTTAAAATGTCTGCCAGTGGTTCAGAATCAGGAAGAATGGAGCTCTGTCATCACCTGTAGCCTCAGTTTTATTATTGATATCATTCTGCTCTGATCTATCTCCAGGAGCAGGAGGTCTCTCACAGGTTCTGTTGATTGTCTAATACTGTTCCACCATCCCATAACCACAGTCACATTTTGTCTAGAGGGTTTAGTGGATCTGTGCTACTGCTGTAGTAAAGTGAAGATTTATAGTGCTTTTCAAGACGGCAATGGACCTTGATTAATTTTATTGTATCGTGCTTTTCCTTCTCTACACACTACCACATCCGTAATGTACGGTGCTTTTCTGCCACCGCTACCTCCCTACCTGAGTTTTGCCTTGCTCTCAGTGCTGTACTCCAGCCAGAAGGAACTTCCCACTATGTTGTAAATGCCTGGTTTCAGGTCCTACACCCGAAGATTTGGCTCCTGCACCTCACTGCATGGGCTCATTGTGCAGTGTCCAAGCAATCAGCTCTTGCACTCTGACCTGTCTCAGTTTCCTTGCAAGTGAAATTATTCCACTGCCTTTTGCTTACCTGGCCACCCATCTTGTGAATATAACTTGGTGTTTTCTTCTTGCTTTGCAGATTTCAATCTCAGCTATGTTGGTTTTTTCCTTCTTCTTCGCTTATTCCATTTTGCGTTTCCTACCTATTAACCTGGGTGAGATAACTTGAGTCTGTTCCAGCCTTAGCCTTGGCACTTTGATTCTCCATGTACAAAGGCAGTTCAGCCAGTAAAGACAATTTTCCTCCTGTGAAAGCTTTCCAGTAATTGAATGTGCCAAAACCATCTTTTCCAGCTCTGTCCTTGAGCTATTTGTTGGTTTTGTCAGCTTGACAAGCTTTCACCTTTTCTTGCTAGGAACTCTGAGACTTAAACTGCAGATCACTTAAGCCTTCACCTCTTTGCCAGACAAAATAAGTAACTTCACAAAAAACATCACCGGATGATTTCCCCTCCCAGTCTTTTCTTGTGGCGTAAAGAGATCTAAAAATGCATGCACGTGGAATTTTCACCAGAGCTACAAATAAAAACAAGATTCAAAGAAAACGTGAAAATTAAAACCAGTCTCTGTCATTCTCAAAAATACATTTTTCTGTATTGGTGAAGCTTTGTAAATGCAATCCTACATAGCTGTTTTGTATTACAGATAACTTCTCATCTGACATGCTACATCAAAGTTGTTCCTTTGTATAGATGTTAACATGACATATACTCTTAAAACATTTAAGAGTATAATAATGCTTCATTAAATATATATTTGGAAATGAGGAGGTTGCTCTAAATGAGAATATATTGACAAATATTTAAGATAGAATCAATACAGTCAGTCTTTCTAAGTTTCATATTAAGCAATAAAAAATATTAAATGAACAGTCTGTAGTACAGTTTCTTACACAGGCTTTCCAAGAGTCAGCACTTAGTGTCTTCTTTGATACACATACATTAATTTAATATGTATGCTTTGCCTAAGAACATGAATAAGTCATTCCTTTTAATGTTTGCATTTGCATGTTTAATTTAAGTATGGGAATCAGTGGAAACGCACTTAAATGCTTATGCTAGTTTATTCACTTTGTTTTGAAAATTATTGCGTGCAGCATGGGTGAGAAAGAAGTAATCTGAGGAGAAGAAGAGTTGATGGGAAAGTAGGTTATAATTTACTTACATGTTGTCTGTGTAGTGGACATGCGGTCAAATCTGCAGGGAAATCAGTATTTTCAAATGCATTAAGATGGGATTTAAAAAGAATGCCAACATGCTTAGAACCAGTTTCTGTAAAAATATAAGTTAATCGATAAATTTCCAAAGTTATATATTTCCTGGCTCTACCCTACTATAAAGACTACCCTGCCTGCTTCCACCCAGGTTCCC
Organism: Edolisoma coerulescens; assembly: GCA_013397115.1. NCBI lineage: Eukaryota > Metazoa > Chordata > Aves > Passeriformes > Campephagidae > Edolisoma > Edolisoma coerulescens. The sequence continues at coordinate 512,524 of VWZW01000904.1, read as the reverse complement.
AGAAATTACACCATTTGTAGAGGCAGAACTGAGGGTTTCATGAGCATCTATGAGCTTTCTGCCTTTCAAGTACAAGATCATGATTATTTTTCCATAATTCTCTGGAAGTGCCCACTCCACAAGAACTTCAGGATTTCTTTAAAAACTAATTGAAGAAGCCACAGAATTTTTATAGAAATTTCTGTAGAACATTTCTGGGGTTGATATTTTTGAACAAGGCTGTTATAACAGGTTCTATCAGGAGAAGGATATTACTTCTGATTAAATTATAAAACATAATCAAAAACCATAAGGAGGATCTATCTTTTTTTTATGGTATCAGGGAAGGTTTGTGGATGGGCAGATGATGGGAAAAGGAAGGGAGGGGGTGCTATTAGTTCTGTGACAGTACCCGAGGGATGTTTTAATGCATTTTTCCCAAAGAGTTTCACAGAGCTTTTATGAGAGATGTGATGCTGCCCTGTGCAGGCGCCCATCTCTCACATGGCAGTCTCTTAGCAAACGTGGTCCGACAAAGAGGGGATTCATGTGCCAGGAGTTCCAGAGCATGCACTGAGCCCAGCACCTTGTGGTCCTGTCTATTAGAGGGGAAGAGATGGGTCTCACAGACTCCCAAGAAAAAGAGAGAGAAAGAGAGAAGAAAGAAAGAAAGAAGGAAGGAAGGAAGGAAGGAAGGAGGGAAGGAAGGAAGGAAGGAAGGAAGGAAGGAAGGAAGGAAGGAAGGAAGGAAGGAAGGAAAGATGCCCCCACTGCCAACTCCTTTTCAGTAGGAGTTTTGAGTGATGGGGATGCCTTGTGACATCCCACTCATCCTTTGCCCTTGTGGGAGCTGGAGCTCATTGTGCCGACCCCAGCCCTGTAACCCTGCCTCCTTCCTCTGTAGCTCGAGACGTCTTTGGTTTTGGTCACTCCCTTCTCCCCCTCCTCACTCTGGGGGTCCTGGGCTTGCTCTTCATTTTGTAGCCCCATCACCCTCCTCCATGCCCTCCCTTCCTACAAGGAATCAAGCTCCCCCTGAGCACTGCCTGCCCAGCTCCTCTGCCTCTCATGCCTCCAAAATTTCTGGCCAAAATGAGACCTTTAGCCGCTATCATCACCTTCAGTTTGCAGGAAGTCAACTTCTTGCCCCAGAATAAAACTATCAGTGAACTCTTGTGTTTGGATTTTCAGTGGATTTCTCTTTTGTGGACCCCGGATGGGGGCTGCAGGATCCAGCGTGAAAATTCTTGCTGCGTCCAAGAAGGATCCTTCAGAATCTGACTACTTTGTTCATTGCTTTTAGCTACTTTGCAAATACGTGCAGCCAGAGATCTGCCATTCCCAGGCCTGCATCTCAGCAAGCCTTTTCTACAGCAGCCAGAGAAACCACCACAGGGTAACTTCCTGCCTGAGCCAAAGAGGTGATGGACAACAGGGAAGGGACAAAGTTAGGGAAGACTAGAAGGTGTCACAATTACTCAGTTTTACCCTGTGTACTTCCAGAAGATTTTACACATTTGTTTCATGCCTGTTTGACAGTTAACACATTTTGTAGACCTCCCTGAAGAGTGAATATTGAGCAGAGATATAAATGCTATGCAGGAAAAGGCTTTCTTTGGATCTTCTGTCTGTCTTGTTTAACCAAGGAGTTCAGTGATGTAAAGCCAGTTGTGTATCACCAGACTTGTGGGTCTTCAGGTTTTATTAAGTCTTTCCTCTTTTTCTGAAACAAAACAGTCCAAAAATCTTATCTTTCCCCTATTACATTTAAAAGCTTAGTGCAATTTCCTTATGAATTTGGGAAAACCAGTAAAGGTTTGGGGTTTTTTTGTTCTTCGGGACATAGGATCCCAATTATTGAAAAGCAAAGGATGATTTATTGCATAACATTGAACTTTCTCCTCTTTTTGAAGTGAATGCTCCTGCCATTGCACTAGTTAAATTTAATTTGCTGAAAAGATAACTGTAGAATTCCAGCTCACCTGCTGCAGAAGAGCTCAATCTCAGTCTTGTCTTCTTTTTTTTTCCCCCATATATAAACATACAAAAATAAGATATGGTATCAACTGGAGACCAAACAGTAAAATAATGAATCACAATTTCCTGATGTATTTTCCATAAAGTACAAAATACCTGGTACATAAATCAATCTAAAGTGAGAAGCTGAAGTTCATGTTTTACAGCACTGCGAGGCATCACTGTAAACTTACCAGTGTGTCACTGGTAGGAGGGAATAAGTGAGCACCACATACAAACAAGTTCCTGCCAGCTGAGGCATGCAGCAGAACTGCTCTGCCCCTCCTGCTGGTACCTCCCAGGGTTCTGGTTATCTTCGATCCAGCTGCAGGTCACCTCAAAATGCCAAGAAATGATGTGGAGCAGCTGCCTGCCTCCTGTTGAGGGATTCCTTTGCCTCTCGGACCTGCAAATCTTAAGTCTGTATGTGCTTCAGCAGATACACAACACAACCAAATATCATGTGTTTCACACTCCACCTCAGGACTTGGTTACTCAAAACTGCACTCATGTGTTATACAGTGAGAAATCTGTCACTGGTGAGCAGGGACTCTGCTCTTGTCACTTGCCTGTAAATGCATCTAGGTATCTACATTCCCTCCTGGACTGCTTTACCTTCTGACAGTATGGGAAGAGCTATTTCTCACCCCCAATTCTACACGCTTTGACATGCAAAAGCCAACCAGAGCATTGGCACTTAGAAGCTCGGGGGAGAACATTTTGCATGTTTTTCACCAGCTGAAATTGTGAAAGGAGATTCCTGCCCTTGCGTGGATGGTGCTTTAAGATGGGGCGAATGCTCCCTCTGGAGGTGCTCATCTCTGCAGTCTGCACAGAGACAGCCTGGGGCATGCACACTCTGCTGCAGGCAGAGCCAACAGAAATTCCCAGGAATTCTCTGAGCCGGGAGGATGATCAGGAGAGGAGGGAAAAGGCTGGGGTTTCTAAACCTGCTGGCCACTTCTGGTCACAAAAAAGTGCAATGACTGAGACCTCAAGGGTGTACAAGTCCCTGCTTGTATTTCTTTGGCATGGGAGGACTCACAGGAGACATTGGAGGTGGTCACAACAGAGGGGGTTGCTGAGATTAGAGACCCAAAGCTGCATGAAGTGGGGATTCTCCCGCTTTCAAAGATGCTGACAACCTGTGTGAGCTTCAGCCCAGTCAGGCACAGGTGTATCATTCCATCTGCCCAGCAGCCTCCGTGCTGGATACAGCACATTGCAGCACGTCCCTCCTCATTTTGACATGAGTTTACTCATCTTGCTACAGGCACACAGAAAAACTCAGTCCCAGGTGTAGGGAAAATCAGCCCTGTTGATTTTTGCACTCTGGAAGGGAAAAGCTTGGTGGAAAAGCGAAGCCAAATTTGGCACAATGTTAATACAGGACAGAAAGATCATAAGCTCATTGGGCATGTCTGTGTCTGTGCTTGTGTGGCCAGACATTTCATAACCAAAAAAGTATATGTCATGCTGAGCAGATTTGAAAGAGAAACTTATCCTAACAAAACCAGCATTTAAAGATGGAGAGAAATAAATAAGATGAAAGTGTGTTTCTACCCACTACAGCTCTGTTGTGGTTTACAAAATTAGCCTAAAGCACTTTCCAAAAGGATTTTCAACACTCCTGAACACTTGCAAATCATTTGTTTTGTTTGGTTTGGGATTGTTTGGGGTTTTTAATTTAGAGGAAAAGAAAAAAAAGCATCTTTTCTTCTGGATTTTCTGAAATATAAAAACAAGAGCTACAATATATCTGTCTGCTTAGTAGTGCAGGGTACTGTGGACTACAGGCCTCCATCTTCCTACATGCTGCCTCTTCTTTCACTGGGGGGTGAGGGAGACCTACTAGCCCTGCTGGTCATCCTGACACTGTTCAGGTCATTCAGAGATGTTGTGGCAGCATCTAGAGCAATAGGAAGTAAAATCATAGCTATTTACAATGTAAGTTCTCTACTGGTAGAGAAGAAAGAGAAAACCTGTGTAAAACTGCCTTTGGTTGCTCTAAGTCACTGTGATGGTTGTGATTACACAGGAAAAATGGTAAATGATTTTTGGTTACTCTTATCACAAGTTTGTCTGCTTTCTGATTATTTGGACTGGCCTTTCCCTAAGCTGTGCTCATTTTAGCTGTATGTGTAGCCATCAGCCATCAGTCTGTCACCCCCAGTGCCTCAGTAGTGCTCGGTCTGACACAGACAGCAGGACAGAGCTCATAATTAAACCTGGAAACCATTACATCTGTAAAAGGATTCATCATAAGTATCCTGGTGACTGCATTGGTCCTCTTCGACCATCATCAGCAAGAGTATTTGATCAGGTACGTTACATATGTATGTATTACCGATTGTTATTATAATAATTATTATTATATTTATGTTATATAATTCTATATTTGCTCCTTTGGGGGAATTGAAAATGTCTGTGCTAAAGATGCATCAAAGCAGGCAGCTGTGCCAGAAACAAACAGCAACCTCGAAATCTCTGCAAATGGATCCAAGGAAATCAGAGCACCTCCAGCACACAGCTCACACAGCTGCTCTGCCACCACCCCACACAAAGCGGCCTCAGACAGCCACTGACCAAGGCAGCAACGTGAGGAACCTCTGGGTCAGAGATTCCTTTGAAGCTGAAAACTCTGGGCCTTTTTCTCACGTCCGGCCAATTCATGTTTGTCCCAAAAGCGGAGGGGAAATGCATCGGTCTCTTTTGGGACGGGGGATTTGGGCAGGGGGACGCTAAGGCTGGTTTTAGCCTGGGCTTTTTTACTGACATGGAGGTGTCTGGGTGCTCAGTGCTGGCTTCCAGGCAGACCAGCCTAATCCAGGCTGTCCCCATGGCTGCTCCCCATCAGCCGCTACCCCCGTGCTTGGGGTTCACAGCAGCTGCTCTTATTTTTTGCTATTCCCAGCATAAGGATATTTGTCAGGAGATAAGGTGGTCTTTTTATAGTCAGACCTGGAGTTTCCACGGTGCAATTAGCCAACAGGAGTTTCCTTTGCAAAGCAGAGCATATCCTTTACTGGCAAAAATATGTTACTCCCTTGGTTGTGAGGAAGTGTCATTGTCCGAAATCTATTCTGGTGTTTAAGGGCTCTGTATCCTCAAAGAAATATTTTTAACCTGAAAGGAATATTTATACTGTCCAGTGAGAGCAGTTCACTGGGTTATTCTTAGTTCTCCTTCTGTGTCTGCTTTATCTGTGCATCATTTTTTCCCTATTGATCTTTTTTTACAAATGTTTAACAGAAAATGAAAGCAAAGGTGATAGACTAAAGTAATTCTGGGAATTAATCCACTGACAGGGCCAAAGTGACACCACAGTCAGTGTGTATCCTAACCAGCAGGAGTGATTTTGATACAATATTTCCTAAAAATTTTTGAAGTCTTTGAAGATGCCCAGAGCCAGCACGTGGGCTGGATCAGCTCTCAGTACCAGGCATTAGCAGAAAACCACCTCTCGTCCTTCTGATATTCAATGTGCTAGGCTAGAAAATGAAAAATCATTTTATTTTAAACTAGGCACCTTGAAGCTGGAATTAATAAAGAGCTGATTATAAAACCATATGCAAAAGTTCTGGTGTTGGCACAGAGTTCCATTCATGGGCTAACTCTGACCTCACCCATGATGGATGAGGACCAGCTCCATTAAAACCCACAGGATTACAACACTACAGGCCTGGTGTGCGACCACAGTCACAACCAAAAGGCAGCAGGGGATTATATTTGTAATAAGTTAAAGAAATTTGGGGTTTTTTTTCCTTTAGGCCTAGTTATCTTAATAAATTGGCATTTTGCTGATGCTGAGTGTCTAAGGCTGTGCTTTTTTCCATGCCTGCTGAAGTCAGCATGACCGAAATGCCCATATTTCAGTGTTTTGCAGAATGAGGGACTTACAGTGCTTATCTGCTCCAGCATCCTTGTCTTTCTTTCCTTGATGCTCCCCCGAGAGAGTGAAGTGACTGTGATGGATGTGTTTTACATTGCTAGCAGTCAGTTAGAGCTACCTGCTACCCCCTGATGGAACAGCTCTGATTCTGCTGCAGGATAATGAGAATTAATGACTCATTCACTAATTACACTTTTGTTGTATAGTTTTGTGCTTATTTGCTGCAGGAGCTGAGCACCCTTGACTTTCTGATGGCAAGGCATGAAGCACCCTTGAAAATCAGGGTACTGGATGATGCATAAGCACAGGCTTGAAACCATGCTGGAGCTGTGACATATGGATCTCATCTGCATTGCTGAGGTCACCAGGGCAGATCTGCCTTCTACAAAGGGAGGGTTGCTTCAGGCAGTTCAGAAATGCCCCTCTAAATACATCCATGGTTGTGAAAAATGTCAGTGCAAAGCAGTTCTTCGAAGCATCTATTTAAAATAAATATGAAGAGAAAATGTAGATAAAATCATTCAGATCGGAAAATTCCAAACATTCCTGTTAAAAACTTATGGCTAATAAATCTTATATCTTGCTCTTCTAAAATAAGCAATTCACCGAAACAAAAAGGCATGTGCTACAGAATATGATCTTGAATTTTTATATTTACATTAATCAAAAAAATTGGGCTAAACAGCATCAAACACCAGCTTCTCATAAACACAACAGGTATATATCTGTAGAGGCATGGACATGCTTCCAGAAAGAGAGGTGCTGCAAAACTCCTCCTGGCAAGCTTTGGAAATAAGCTCAAACTTTATCTAATACTGCAAACTCATGCACCAAAGCCAAATCAGGCTGCTAGATTTTAAGTTTGGTTTGAACTCTGAGGCTTAATGTCCTGATTCCCATGTGCAGTATTAATGATGGTATTAAGCTGTGGGATGTGACTTTATGTCACTGTGTGACTTTAGGGTCACCTTGCTTCCAGGAGACAAAACTATCATTAATGGCAGGTTGTTCCAAATAAATGCCATATAGAAACCTTGACAATGTTGTGCATTTTGCTTATTTTTTGTCAGTCTTACACATATTTGAGTGTCTGTGACATGTAAGGGCAAGAGGAGAGGCATGGGGTCAGAGTGTGCCAGCAGCAGTGCTCCCAGCCCTCCTGTGCCCCTTGCTTTCTGTGGCCTGCAGTAACTCATTCAACCTCTCTGTTTCAGCTTCTTCAGGATAATTATGCTTAGCCCACAGGGGTGTTGAAACAGATTAATTAGCTAAGGTTTGTAGAGACCTTTGAAGATGTCAAGCACTGTAAGTGCTGCTTGTTACAGAGGTATATTATTGCACACTGTATGCACAGCAGGATTAGGGACTATTTGATATTGTGCAATTGGAGAGGAAAAAGAAACTAGGAACATCCTCAGGGAGCCTGAGCAGTGTGTGTTTCTAAGCACAGTTCTTTCCCCATCTCAATGTTATATTCCATTTAAATACCTTTCTCAGGGCCCTAATGATTTGCTGCTAAGTTATCAGATATCCATATGCAAACTTCTAAGAAAAGGTATAATTAGGAATTTAATATTTCCATTAGCTTCATGGCTTCATAACTACCGTGGCAGCAGCTGCTAAAACAATAGTAACTTTCAGCCAAAATCTGTTAGTTTTAACTTTGAGCTGTATTAGTTTCTTAATCCAGCTGTCTGTGTGGCCACACAGGTGCTAAACTCTGGATGAAATAGAGATATACCCCAGAGGGGCTTAGGACTCAGTGCAGGGTTTTGAATTTCAATATACTTATCTTCACAGCATCTTTGGGATAAAAAAAAAAAAGTGCAGTTATCATTACCAAATGGATTTGCTCACAAAGTACCACCACTATGCATAAAACTTCAGAAAATGGGTTTGGTGGCTTCAGTCTGTTTGAAAGTAGCCTGGCTCCTTCAGTAGTGATGGCAACATGCAATTTCCTTTCTCTCTGATCAGCATAATTTTGAAATCCATTTAACTCTCCCTCTCTTCCTTCTGGTTATTAAGCAAACTGAGCCTAAGCACTACAGTCTCTCCAAATGCAGAAATTCTCTTCCTCTTCAATAATTTCACCTTTCACTATTTTTCTAACACCATTTAGAGATGAAGCAGAACAGAACAAAAAGTGTTTCCAGCCTAAAATGTGCATTGTTTTCTATGGAATCCCTCTGTCTTCTTTCATACGGTGTATGAAAGAGGTTAACTCATTGGTGATCATTGTGAAATATTGTTTTCAGAATTTGGGAATTATTATTTATGATTATGAATCATACTATAATATTATAAATATTTGTTAGCAGTTTATTTACTTCTGTTATAAACATAGTAAATGCAAATTGTCTCAAGTTATTATAAATTTTGCATCTGATTTCATTCTAGCAGAGACAAAACTTGAAGATTTTCTATCCCCCACATTGTGATGTCTTTGACCTTGGTTATACAGTGTCAAATCTGATGTCAGCCCACTCTTACTGAGCTCATCCCAAGACTTACCCCTCTCCCACTGCAGAGCAAGGGCAATAGGGCCCGTGTCCTTCAGAGAGCTGTGGGGCATCTCTGCCTTCACTCACACCTTGCTGAGGACCATTCCTTTGGTGGGATTGTTACGTGCACCACTTGGATAAATTGCATTTTTTAATTAGTTGTGATTCCTCCTCTCTGTTTCCTCTCCTTGGCTAGTGGAAGAACTCAGTTTGTGTTCTTCTACTGCATCAAGAATACTTTTAGCACTTAAAAACTAAGTTAGAGATGACTGATTTAGCAGTACAGTGGATGGTTTTCCCTCTGGGCAGTTTCTCCTGGCCAGAAGAATGGCCCCAAATGGGGAAGCTCTCACAGATAACACAGTTCCCCTGTGCCACGTTCTCATCCCTGGTATGTCTGACTGGAACTCAGTTCAACAAAACAGTAGGTTCAAGGCTGGATTTTGCTGGGCATCTCTGCCCACACTGAGGATCTGCTACCCCATAGCAGCTGAAAAGCAGAAACCATGACCTCATTAGAAATGAGGCTGTGAAAGGTCACACAGTAATAAAGAGGGGGAAGATGCTGTGCTGGAATGAAGATGTTTTTCTGTGGCAAAACTCTGTGTGCTAATAAGCTTTTCCTGTCCATTCAGCCTTTTCTCCTTCTCCTTGTGTTTCTGCACCAGGTGGTGCCCAAACTTGAGAAGACTGGATGGGTCAGACAGGCTGCCTTCCCAGTGAGAAAAACACTATTCACAGGTGAAACCAGTTAACAAAGTTGAAATACTCCAGTTTGCTGGTGCACTGCAAGCCACAGGTGCCACATATGAAGATGCCCACAATCCCCAGCCTATAGCCCATGTTCTGTGAGAAGGGGCCCGTGCACAGGAGCACATTCATCCTCAAGACAAAATTCAATTACAAGCTAGTTCAATGCATCCACAGTTTAACTCTCTGGGAATCAGAGACAAAAAGATATGTGAGTGTTTCTGAGTGTCGTTTTACTTGTCCCAGCTACTCCCCTCTTCCTTTTTTGAGGCTCTCGGAGCTGTTTTGTTAAGGTGAATCCTTTCTGTTTGTCTCTAGAGGAGTCAGGGTGCACAAATAAATAAGTGACTATGATAAAGTACAGATATAATAGACTGCCTTGCAGCACACTGCCTCTCTCCCTTCCAGGGCTGGATTCTTCTCTAGAAGAGTTTCAGGAGGTACACTGAAGGTGTATTTTGTTCTGACAGTGTGTGCTGTATGAGGAGACCTTAGGATTACCCCCCTACACTTTTTCCCTATGGCAGGACCCGCACCATGGTGATTGTATTGAGTGGAGATGGAAAGTTCTTGTCACGTGTTTCATTGAAGTGAAAAAAATGTGTTCTTTCTGCTTCTCCCCCACCTTCCTCAAGTCAGTGACACTTAAAACGGGAAAACAAAATAACCAAGCAAAGCCAAGGGAAAGAAGAAGAGGTTTTAGTTGGAAAAGCATTTGAAGTGCTCCTATGTTCTCTCCTCTCCTTGCTCTTGCCCTGTTAGCTGAAAGCTTGCCATCTTTCTTCTGATCTCAGCCTCTGAGCTGGATGTGTAGTGAGTTACCTGACAGAGTCAGCGGTGTGGCCAGTGCCTCTCAGTCATGTGTTTCTTGAAGCTACAGAAAAGCAGCAACAGCATCTCCACTCCCTGCAGGAAGCTGAGTGCTCAAAAGTCAGGGCTGGTAGAGGACTACAAGTAGCAAAGTGTGGAGGATAGTTCCAGCAGGAAGACAAACTATTTGAATGTGTGTAGGCTTAAATTAAGGTTTTAAGATAAGCTGATGAGATTGTTACGGTGATGAATTATTGAAAATTTGCATATAAACATTCCTACATATAAACAATAACACTTTATGCATTCAAATATGTGACTTCTAGATTTAGATACTGTGTACTATGTAGGTTTCTTTAAAATTTTTACTGAAAACAAAAATCAGGCTTCTAGTGTGCTACCCTTTCTTCAATACCCTCTGCTATTTGGATGAACATCCACCTACACTTCTAAGTTATCTAGAGAAATGTAACTAATCACCAGTTTTTCTGAGCAGGGAAGATCACAAAGTCACAACCTCTTAGAAATTACAAGATGTGCTGCAACGAGTTGAAACCTGTGGGAAAGCAATTAATAACCAGCAGATTTGATGAAGATAGCTTGTACCTTATGAGGTGATGAGTGGCCACAGATGAGTTATCTTGGAGGAAGGTCAACCCACAGGTCAAGGGAGGTGATCCTCCCCCTCTACTCCACTCTTGTAAGACCCCCCTGGCATCCTGCATCCAGCTCTGGGACCCCCAACAGAAGAGGGACATTGACCTGTTGAAGCGAGTCCAGAGGAGGCCATAAGGATGCTCTGAGGGCCAGAGTATCATATGAAGACAGGCCAAAGAGTTGGGGTTGTCCAACCTGGGGAAGAGAAGGCTCCCGAGTGATCTTCCAGTACCTAAAGGGGGGCTCCAGAAAACTGTGGAGGGACTGTTTGCAAGGGCACGTAGTGATAGGATGAGGGGCTATGATGGCTTTAAACTGAAAGAGGGTAGATTTAGGTTAGATATTAGGAAGAAATTCTTTACTGTGAGGATGGTGAGGCACTGCAACAGGTTCCCCAGAGAAGCTGTGGATGCCTCATCCCTGGAAATGTTCAAGGCCAGACTGGGTGGGACTCATCAACCTGATCTTGTGCAAGGTGTCCCTGCCCATGGCAAAGGGATTGGAACTGGATGATCTTTAAGGTCCCTTCAAACCCAAACCATTCTGCAGTTCTAAGAACTTCTCTTCCTCAATGATGGCCAAAGCAGATCATACACCAGGCAACAGACATCCATCTCAGAGAGGCCAGTGGCATTAAACCTTCCTCAAGCCATGGCAGCTGTCCCCTTGTTAGACTGTTGGGGAAGTTTGGACTGGACCTCTTTTTCCAGGAGGGTAGCATAGAACAGGGACAGGCATCTATCAGGAGGAGTCTCTGACCATGGAGGTTTCTAGATCAGCTAGAGAAGGTGATGGGTAACTTGCCTTACTGCTTTGAGCACCATCATCAAGTAGACACACACACACACACACACGTACGCACACACACACACTGCAACTAACCCACCTTTCCATGAGACACTAATTCTGCAAAATCACAGAGTTTAGGGAACATCTTTAGGAAATCCCACGTCAGTCCAAGCAAGGTTTTCTTGAAGCAACTGCAGAAACTAAAGTTTGAGGCTCATAACCCCAAATCACCAGGTCAAATCACAGAAGCAGACAACCTTAGATGGCTTTTCAGCCAGCATATCTGACTCCAGAGGAGACAAGACAGGCAGGTGCCACAAAGTGGCAGAGGGGTCTTGGTCCACAGACATCTCACAACCCTTCCTCGAGGAAGAAGAAATGGTAGTCAACAGGGGAGACCATCTCTCCAGCGTCCCTTGGCTGTACATCCCCACTCACCCTTCAGTCACCCCGCAGCATCAGAATTTCCTAACCAAAATCATTGTTTTGTAATTTTCAAAGCAGGTGGCATTTCCCTTGGAACAGGACCTGATTTCTTTACGTCAAGGATCAGACAATCAAAGTTGTGCTTGGACAATCCTTAGAGAACCCAAGAGCCATACTCAGGGCTCATCCATGTGCAAATGTTGGACCATTTCTTTACTGAACAGACAAATGAAAGCAATGCTGAGAGGCTCCATGAGCAGTCAAGTGCAAACTCTGAAAGGGTGTGAAATCAGTACCTATGTGTGGGAAGAGAGAAGCCATCATCTTAATTCACCTCTTAATCTTCTATAATATTTTGTTCCCTTTCTGTTTTCGCCCCCTCTTCCATTTCAGCAATGTTAAACATCATTTACACTCTGAATACTATTTGTCTGTCCTCACCTCATACGAGGTGAACTTCACGGTGAACTGTTCATGCTGAGAAAACACTCTTGAGCCTGAAAGTTGCTGAACATCTTTCCAATGCTGCAAAGCCTCAGCTTTCATTTACTTCAAAATAAGTGGCTGACACACTGCACATCGTAGGATGTTCTCCTGCTGGGTCTATGCAAAGAAGAGCTCAGGTAATTATTAAAATCTTAATTTTACCTGTCAGTAATAATTTCACTTCTGCCTGTCAAAGAGGGCTGGACCCCACGCTGGAGCAGGGGAAGACTGAGGAGTCCTTCCCCCGAGGAATAAGGAGCAGCAGAGACAAGGTGTGATGAACTAACTGTAGCCCCCATTCCCCATCCCCCTGCAGCACTGGGGGGAGGAGGGGACGGAATTAGGGAGTAAAGTTGAGCCCAGAAAGATGGGAGGGGTGGAGGGGAAGGTTTTTTAAGATTTGGTTTGTTTCTTGTTACTCTACTCTGATTTGGTTGATAATAAATTAAACCAATTTCCCCAAGTGGAGTCTCTTTTGCCCATGGCAGTCGTTAGCAAGTGGTTTCTCCCTGCCCTTATCTCAACTCATGAGCCTTTTGTTCTCTTCCCCC
>VWZW01000904.1:409742-499647 GCA_013397115.1 Edolisoma coerulescens | reverse complement strand
CCCCCAGTCCAGCTGAGGAGGGCAGTGATAGAGCAGCTTTGGTGGGCACCTGGCATCCATCTGGGCTCAACCGTCCACATGCAGTCTACACTTGGTCCTCAAAGTCTTTGTCTGTCCTTCCTGTGCGCCCTTTCTCTTTGTGCTCTTCTCCTTCCAAAAGCTGTATAGTTGGCCACTGAAGAACAAGAAGAGATTTATGTGTCTGATATTCAGGAGCAAGCAGTCCAGCAGCCATTGCCTCTTGGGGATCCAGACCCTTCCAGAGCAATGGCCAAGGCAGTGTGGGGAAGCACAGATGGGATTCAATATTGGACACCCTCAGGAACACCAGTTACTGGGCGCTTGTGCTGACGGGCTACAGAGGTGCTGATAGGAAACAAAGAGGTCCCCTTGCCTTCTGGAAGAGAATGGCAGCAATTTGATAGCTGCCTCAAGTGCTGAGATCAAGAGAGGCATTTTCAAGTAGTCTCAATTGTTTTAAAAAATTTAGATATGTCCTGGCCTTTTTCAACTAATTTGTTTCATTTTGATCAGTTCTTCATCTTTGTTTTAAAGATAATGCCCTACATTTCTCCAGCACAGAGCCTTGGCAATTACTTATTGCTACAAAGCCCCTGTTTCTGTAAGAAAATATTTTTATTACTTTAAAATCTGAATTACATTTCAACCTCACAGGTAGTTGTCTCCAGCTACATAGGTTTGTGTCTTTTTTCCAACTGAGGTAATTTCACTAATGCCTATGATCCCACATTACAGCACAGCCCAGAGGTGGTTGCATCAGTGGGGAAATACCTGTGCTGAGGGGGTAGTGGGCCAGGCGAGCAGTGACAACTCTGCACACCAGCTTGGCCAGTACCAAAACGTTTATGCAACCACATGGTTATTTCAGTAAGAGGATAGACTGATAGATATATTCTATATACACTTATGATTGACTTGCACTGAAGCAAATATTAATATATATGTATGTACTACTTAGAGCTACATGACTGTGTTGTTTGAAAAAATAGAAGACGTTGTGGTTTTTACTTCTATTAAAATATTAAATTCAAGCATCAGAAGCACCAGTTATGGGGGGACTGTTTCTTCCTAGCATCTCCCTGGCTGAGTCAGCCTCCATGAACCGGTAAAGAATCCCATAAAACTCTGCATAAAGCAGTTTTCAGTTTCACAGAAGTGTATCAATCTAGAATTTTACAGTGCGTAACCTAATCTCTTATTATTATTTACATTTTTATAGCACACATATACAGATAATATACATTGAGGTATTCAGGGCAAATAATATGCTTTAAAATTGTAGTAAAAAACCTGCCACAAAACAGTCTGCAGATACTACCTAGGCATTCAGAGCTTAATTATATTCTTAGTCAATTCTGATTTACATTTAAATTACAAATTACGTTTTGCTAACATTAATTTACAATGCTACTTAAAAAATACATATTCTATGGTACATGAATAATAATTCAAAGCAGTCAGATCTTGTTGGATTGCTATGATCTCTTGATAGCAGGGGGTGAATAATGTTTCTAGAAAGTTTTTTCCATTTGAATATATCATTTCTCAATGTGTATGCCTTGCACATTTGAATTCAGCCAACCATCCATGGTGCAGTTGCCATAGGATTTGTAGAATGAGCTGCCTGCACATGCATTTTTTAGAGGACTTCGGCATAGCTACGTGGAAAAATGCTCTAAACCAGTATACAGTTGTTACTGGGCCAGAACAAGGAGCTTTCTATCGGTCATTTCACTCTGTGACCCTGTTAAATATCAAGAACAGAGTAGGATGCATGGACATCAGTGTGTGGCTGAGAGGTTTTCAAGGAAGCCTCGGAAGTGAGCAGGAGAGTTCATCTGGGCCCCACATCAGGAGGATCCCTCCTCTTTTTCCCAGGGGGAAGCTTTTGCTTCTGTGGAGCTGTCTCAAGTGTTTGCACTCTTCCACAAGTAGCTCATGGTCTCCTGTTGACTACAGGCATGTGTTCATGGTGCTCCTGGAGCACATTTTGGTCTGATGGATAATCATTTCCATAAATCTCAGAGAAAATGAGTTTTTAAATAGCTTTTAATTAATCCCATTCCAGTGCAATGACAAGTATCTTCCTTTGGGTAAAACCCTAAAACTAGACGTTTGCTTCTCATTGCAAAGAATTCCTTTGACGTAAGTATTTGCTACTACTGCTGTGCTACTCCCAGAAAAGGCCTACTCTGGATTTATATTGCATGTAGCCAGGGCTGATCTCATTATTTCACCTGCAGACCATGTTCTGTAGCTCAGGACAATAAGCATGGCTTAAGTCAATTGGAAGGAGAGTTCGGCAGGGTTGTACAGCATTAAATTCTGTTTTAAACTGAAGTTTGAAAAAACTTCAGTCTTCAGATTCAGAAACATCGAAGACACATTCTCAGTTAAAAAATCTATGCTCTTCTGTAAGGGAGAATGGAAAGAGGTTGTGAACACAAAACACAGCAGACACATAGTCACTCTCACTCACAAACAGTGATGACTAATGACTAATAGCCATGGCTGTTCATAAAGCTGAATTTATCTTTAATTTCCTCTTGAAAAGTTTTTTGGAGCATGAGTAATATTATTTGACATTTATTTTCCAAGGAAGCTTCTTGTCGGGGTTGGGAAAGAAGTTGCCCTGTAAATGCTGTAACAAATTCACCTGGATTGTATCACACTCAGGTGATTACATTTCAGCTCCCTGAGGCCATTTGCTGTAGAAAGGACTCATTTGCAATGGCTACTTAAAAAAAATTGAGGAAAATGGTCAAAACAGAGTGCCTAGATACTTTAAAAATCCTTTTCCATCCCCATGTAACTGAAGGAGAAAAACAAGTGTTAGCAGCTTTACAGACATATACTATCTTCAACAACACATCTGGGAGGAATTTTGCTTAGAAAATGGCTCCAAAATAAAGTGAATGTGGCTGAAACGATGGGAAAGGACACAGATTCAGGATTTACCTTCATTCTCGAAGATTTTATTTCTTGTTACTCTTCAGGATAAGGACCTGCCAGGGAGGACACTCTGGTGCACTGAAATCCACGTCCTTTGCAGGGCAGGAAGCAGCTCTGGGAGGGGGGCAAACACACCATTTCAGTCTCACTGTTGCACAGCTGGTAAATCCTTTCCAATAAGAACGGTGTTGAGCAGAAAAAGGGTATGATTCTGGGTGCAAAAAAAAGGAGCTTAACTGCATATACAAAGAACTGGTCCAAAAATTTACTAAGACGTTTAAATTGGTTAAATCAGGAATCTATATAAATCTTCATTTTTCTATTAAGCAATCACTTTTCCAGTAGGAAATTATCAATTTTCTCTGCAAAATACATTATATTAGTCAATATATGGAAAGATATTAATTATATTTTTCTGAGCACAATAAACTTTGTAGATGTAGTTCTCAAAATAGAATTACTTTTTAAAGCCATTTTCAGCTTCTTAAAGACCTGCTACTAATGGGCTAGTGTAGAAATGTGAACAGCATCCCGTGTTCCAGTATGGATGGGGAAGTTCCTTTCACCCTATTATGGTAGATAGTAATCCTTTAGCTTTGGTCTTGCTGTTCAGGCCTGTGGGTCAGGAGGAGGACCCGAGGTTACTGATCTACCCCTAACGCAGTGGTGCTGTGGTGGTGGAGTGCAACACGATGCTAGTGTGAAGTTGGGGAAGCTCTGGATTAGTGTTGGCACTGTCACTGCTGAGGGATGCTGGTACTTCATAGCCTGGGAATGGGCAGTGAACAGCTCCCACGCTCCCTTCCTGCACCCCTGAGGAGCATGGGGACAGCTCAGGATCTGGTGTTGGTGCTCCACTTGGGTGCCTTCAGGTTGTCCTCCACCCTGTCCTTCACTGGCAGAAAGCACCCCCAGCTCCATCCCTCACCCCAGCCCAATGGGAGCACCCATGGCCAGCCAGGCAGTGCCGACGCAGAAGTGCCCTCCTTCCTCACTCCTGTCCATGTCTGTGCTTCTGCAAACTTCAAGAGTTGACACCTCATGTGGGTGCCATGAGGATTAACCACCATAACACCTGAAGCTGTCACAAGGGCCATACAGACATTGGTAAGAGGCTCCATAAACATGAGTCTCCATACGTGGCAGTTCAGGTGTGTCTCATGGGCCTGGGCCTGGCAAAGTAGCTTCTTTAGCCTAAACCCAGCCAGGAACAAAGACAATGCAGGATCTCTTCAGGTTTTGACAGGCTGGGGGAAAACTAGAGCATCCTCTTGAAGAGAGATGGTTCCACCATGTCCCCAAACATCGAGTGTGTACGTGCTGTCCACCAAGCAAGACTCCTCCACTTTATGAGCTATGTCACTGTATTCACCTTTAATGATTTCCATGTGAAGTTACCCTCTTTGGGTAGAGGGGAAAACTCTAGGTTGAATAATCAATTTTGTGTTTTCCTGGCCTGGGACTGTATGGAAGAGGAGAGAGACCATCCCACCAACTACCTCCCTCCTGGTATCTTCCTGTGGGCCTCTCCTGATGGTGTGGGAGACCAAGAAGCAGTTCCTGGAGTCTTGATCAGCTCATGTGCTAAGATCCGCTGCAGTGGTGACTTCAGTGAGGGATGCATATTCATTCTGAAATGTCATTTTTATTCTTCCCACCAGTTGTGCTTTTATTTACTGTTTAATTTGTAGACTTCTTCACTGCTCTCTCCACTGTCACCTGGATGCTGTGCCTCCAGACGTGTGCTGTTTCTGAACTGTGTGCTCATGGCTGTGGTGTTTAGGAACAAAAGAGAATTTTAATGACCAAAATGCATCACATTTGATGCCGCCTCATTTGTTCACCTCCTGACTAGCCCGTGGCATGGCTGCTGTCCTGCAGTCCCTTTCGTCTGTGTCCTATTCCCTTGAAGGTTCTTTTTTCGGAGCACGCACCTGTCTCCAAAGCAACTAACCACTTTTGCTGGGAGCGAGGCTGCCGTTCGCTGCCGCCTACACACGGTGCCTCCCAGCACGGCTGTTCTCCATCGCCATAGAAACCATCCTCCCTCTGCGGTGCCATCCTGGCTGACCTGCGATTTGCTTTATCAATCTGTACCGTCTATTCCCAGTGTGGATGCTTGTTTCTAATAATAGAAACACCTCCTAGGTTATATCTCATGCCAGGACTAAGTTACTTCTCTTTTTTCAGTGTGCAAGTGTGGAGGGGTTAGGTTTGATTTCGGTTTTGTCAATTCTAGCAACAAGAAAGGTAAGTTTTTATCTTGCTATCACTTGCCTGAAAAATATTTCTTTCACATTAGGTTTTAACAGCTTAATCCCTCAGGCAGAGACGAGGAGCAGAGGTGACAGCTGGAGGTTGTATTGCTTTTTCTTTCTACCTCTCTAATTTCCTTCAAAGCAAGTTAGTTCCTGGAACAGGTTATTACTTTTAAAAACCACTCAAGGTTTCCAGAAGTCTGAGAATGACCCCATTAACCACTCCAGAGTGCAATTCCCACCAGCATTGCAGGTTTGGTTTGCCTGCTGGAGACCTGGAGGAGATCTGGCATGTGCCAGGACCCTTCCTTTACCTCCAAACCCTGGGAGAACATCACATTTGGTCCAGACCTTCCCTACATGGAAGGCAAGAGAGGATGTGAGCAGGTGAGAGTTTCTAGGAGACTCACCTGGTTCCAAATTTTGGATGGTGAAAATGGAATCCCCTCTTTACCCTTGAGGGGCACCTACTTGGTATATAGCAACTTATGTGCAAAATATGGTGGCTGGAATCGCATGTCAGACATTAAAGTTGAATTTATGAAAGTTTGTCCCAGCTCCATCTTCTCTTTCTTTCTGCTATATTATTTGACAGACAGATGGGAAAATATAAAGAAACAAGGAGGCAGTATTGCTTACAGAGCCTTTTTAGTATGCACTGCTTTCTCCCTAGGAAAGTATCTTTGCACCCTGATCACATCACCTCTCCATCTCTTTTTATCATAAACTAAACAGACTGCAGTGTTCATGAGTAAGGAGTTTTTTCCAAGCCTTCAAATAATTTTACTGGCTCTTCACCTCCTCTGAATATTCAGGATCAATTTCAACCTTTCAGCCTGAGGGTCTCTAGGTTTAGATTTTCTTTCACATTCTGTCCCAGTTTGCTAATTCTCAGTCCAAAGGTTCCCACTTTTTCCATGTCATCTCTGCGAGGAAGAGCTTCTTATGACAATGGGTGAAAATACAGGGCACCTCTTTCCTTTGGCATGACTATGCTGATGTTCACTCTTCCCCTGGTGTGAATCAATCCCCCAGGAGCTCTATTTGCTGAGTGCTCTCCAACGTGATTTGTGTTCACTTACTGCATCTCGACAGCCTCTGCTCCTCAAGGGAGGGATGCAAATCCTTGGCAGGAGGTTTCAGAAATCCTGTTCTGCCACTGCTGTGTTGAACGGTGTCCCACCCCATACAGAATAAAACTTTCTCATTTAAATACTGACATGAGTTTATTATCCATTTTCTGCAGGCATTTTTCTATCACCTGGAAATGGTCACAGGAATGATGAACAAAATGGCAGGGATTCCAGCCAAACCCATGTCTGCCTTTAATTCCAACGGGTAGCCAGAGAAATGCTTGGCAGTATTCAACCAGCTCTATTTTTAATATTGTGTTTACATGTGTAATGACCATGTGCACATAATGGCTGTCCCCCTCCCTGCTCCACCCAGCACTTTCCAGTATTGCTCACTATAGCTTCGAGCAGATATGCCTCATGGCCATTCCCGAACTGGCGACGGTGCAATCCAGGGAAAGCACCTCAGCCATTACACATGCAAATGCACTAACTATCAAGAACATTATTTTAATAGATTTTTCACAGGTAGCTTCTCCTGTTTGTCCCGCTCACCATCCCAGAGACCCATTCAGACTGGGATGCAGGGAAGGGGAGACACCAAGAGGGAGGTGGGGATCCAGCAGTCGTCTGTTTTACTGCTGCCAGTGCTCCTCAAGACCATCACAGCTTGGAGCTTCCCAGAAAAGAAAAACAAGGCAGTCACCTGGCCACTTCTGGCAGGTGACTCTTCTGTGAGATAAAGCACCTGGAATCACAGCTGGACTGGCCCAAACCCGAGCACAAGGGCCCCAAGTGCTTTAGTGCACCCTTGGTCAAAACCTGCCTTGATTTCCAGCTGCCCAGAACAGCAGTCAGCTGTCAGCAGCAGTGGCCAGCTTGTACAGCCAGCCTCTCCTCCCAGCTATTTCCAGCTCTGCAGCATCTTTTCAGACCTGCTCCTGCAGTGATCTTGTTGATGCAGCTTTCAGCATAAACATAATATGACCTCTCTTAGCAGCAGCAGAAAATTGTATGTGAGCACTGGTCAAAGCTGTGAGGACATGTGCAGTACAGAGCTTCCATGAAAAAGCACCAGAGCATGATGAAAAGGAGGATTTAGCATCACTGAGGACATCTGTAGCATCAACGCTTTCCCACCCTGTACCTTCAAACTTTGCTGGGAACATTATCCATTAAGCTGTAGTCAGTGCAGGAAATCTGACCTTAGTTTTGGACATCTTGATAGAAGCAATCATTTACTGTACTTGCTTCTTTATGAGTTCTCCTTGGATTCAAGCAAATTGAGTGGCCACTTGGCTCTCTATGGCAGCAAGTGTTAAGTGCAGGGTCCCATCCCCTTGGAAAAAAATCAGGATCCACCTTTATTTTTGTTGCTGCTATCAGAGCCAGAGAAGGTGAGGGTGCAACACTGCCGCTGAGTTCACTGGAGGGGTGAGAAAGGCAGCAGGGTCACACAGCCTGTGGTTTGGGCACATTGCTTTTCTGACCTGTGTGTGACATGTACTTGCATGGCACTTGCACATCATAAACACCCCAGTTAAATTATAAACTCATCTGTTTTCAGTCCAAAAGAGGCACATCCTTTGCTGTAACCCATGCTGCTACCCATGTAGCCATAAACACACAGCATCCCAGTGCTGCACTGTTCTGTGGTAAAGTAAGCTATGAGGACTAAAGTCAGTTTTAAGCCCTCAATGCATCATTCCTGTCCTTATGTATTATTAAACTCTGCTCTAATTCCCAGTGCAGCAGGATGAAAATGAGTAGGAGTTGGTGACAACCTATAGCCAACATTTGTGTTTATTTTACCCAGAAGAAGAGAAATGTCTTGGCCATTTTCCTGAATTAAAAATTGGGTTTGTGTTGCTTGCTGAGCTGGGATAATATGATCGAAGGATGAAGCAGTGGAGTAGAAAACATCATAGCTATAGGAGAGCTGCTCCACTGTCTTGTTGTGCAGTGCCTGGCTGTGAGGATCACTGGCCTGTGGGCATGACAGCAATGCAGATCTGCCTCAGCATCACCGTGATGGGAAATGGCACGGGAGGAAGGAGAATAAGCAAACAGCTAAAGTGACCACACTCATTGTGTTTACCATGGCCAAGGGCTGCTGTCTTCCACCTGCCGGCCGTGCATTTATAACGGGATTGCTCTGGGATGTGATTTCTTTAGGGAATGAATTCCAATTTCCATAACAAATTCAGCCCTTGAGAAGCACGATCTACAGCATTCTGTGGATAATAGCTGTCTCACTGACCAGTTACACTATTCACAGCCCTATTTTATCACTAGAGGGCTGATAGAGATGACAATCCTATTTTTATCTGTTCTGCATTGCCCATGAAAAACTCTGTTTACCCCATACTCCTCTTTCCAAATACTTCTTTACAGAAGGAGACATTGTGTGAGTGGGATCACTCATGTAACCATTGCTACTGGAGAGGGACAGAAGGTTTCGCAGTCTTTCTGGAAGCAAATGGAAAGATGGCGTGGCACCTATCTACTACCAAACCACTGCTCGTGAGAACTTCCAAGGAGCTGCCTCACTAGAGTAAGAGCAGAACTGTCAAGTGCCAAGAGACATTGCTGACTCCATGATTTCCTAGACATTTTTGCAGTTAACTTTTGTTGTCATGTCACTAAAGGTATTCAAGTACATTTAGATATGGCCTAACCTGTTATTATCCTCCCAGGGCAGGGTACAGGAAATGAAGATGGCAATCACCCACTACTTAATTATGCTGTCCATTAGTTAATCCTTTTCTTCTCATGCCCAGGAAGGCTTCGCCCAAGATGAGTTCCTGCTCTACACCTCCATGGAAGTGTGAAAGGGGCCAGTAGCTTGAGCAGCTCCAGCCATCTGCAGATGGACCCTACCAAACAACCTCCAGCTGCACCACCTGCTCCTCGGCAATGCAAAGCTCCTTCCTCCCTGTACCAGTTATTCCCTCACCTCTGCAAAAGGTGCAGTGAGACCTTGGGGGTTCAAGCAGAGCGCACACAGGGTAGAGTGAGCAATCCCAGGGGTTTCCACTCTTTGAGGAGATCACCAATAGTCTCTTCACCCCAGAGGGTTTGTGCTGGTTTGTGCACCAGCAGAAGATGCTGCAGTGTTTCACACTGGGGAAAAAAATACGGTCCTTTTTTTTCTGAACTGAGAAATAGCCTTTGGAAAAAGCAACAACTCAAAGTGTGCCTATTCCTCCCCTCACAACTCTGAAATAATAACAAGGCTGCATTTTTGTGAGCAAAAAACAAGATCTGCCTCAGTGCGAGGAGCATGGAAGAAGCGCATGAGTCAGGAGACCTGGACCAGATCCTTTGATGTGCTGCACTCCGAGGGTCTGGGAGAGCTCAGCAGCTTTCCACATTCCCCCGACTCCAGTGCTGCCATGGCTTGCCCAGCTCTCTGAGCAGAAGGGGAAGCTGGGGAAAGCATAAGATGCTTTTGGGTGGAGGAAGTCCAGTGATCTGCAAACCTACCCAAGGCACAAAACTGATTGAGAGGGGACAAAGAAATCCAACTCTAAATCTTTTCCCGGTCAAAACAGAAGCTCTTCTTCTTCGTCTTCAACATATTCATATAAGGCAAGATGCAGTCTTGACTTCAGCCATCAAAATTTTGGGTACCTCATCTAAATACTTTTTGAGAGGGAAAAACAGGATGATGACTTTAGCTATGATTTAAGAATATGAATTAACGTGTGGACACTGTGGATTGTGAGGGCTTTGGGTCTGGTGCCATGACCTACAGGAACAGGGACATTAATGTGCATCTGGGCAAACAGTATAATTTCAAACCAATGTACTGTTGGTCAAAATGAGTACTGCCAAAGCAATGTTGCCATAAATTGTTAATAATTTCTTTTTGCTTTTAGCACTAAAAATTTTGAAAGAAAATCCTGATTTTGCTCTATGAGAGAGGCTCGTAGAGAACCAGATTTTGCTCTCTCTTTTGTGGGCTTCACCATGCAAATTCTCTAACTGAAAGGACCATTTACGAAGAAAGGCAATAGAATTGTGCTTTTCATTTAGACAGAGAAAAGGCATCCTCTGTATTGTAAGGGAAATATCATTTGCAGCCCAATGAAAGTATCTCCCTGTAAGCCTTCAGAGCCAAAACCAATTAAATTCAAACCTTTATCCATCAATATAAAGTCCCACTTCCTTAGTTAATAAAACCTCTAAGAGCATCCTGTTAATCATTGTAACATCCCTAGATGAAAAGCTGCTTCTTTTTTTCCCCCTTGTGTTTTCTCTTGTGTTAGATTAGGCATTTCACAACAATTTACAATATAATTAAAATTTAGAGTCCTCAGGATGGGATGGAATAATTATAATTACTCATTGTGAAAAGGGGCGTGGAAAAAGTCTTATGACTTGTTCTTACTGATCCAACTCACAGTTCATTACAGTACACGCAATACTTAATCTGTGAAACCGGTGTAATTGTATTTGCAATCTGTGCTATCGTGATGGTGTGAGGAAAACAAGCAGCCTGTGAGCAGGGTGGCCACCGAGCATGCTGCTCAGCCTCCTGGCCGTGCTGAAATCGCCAGCAAAGCAAGATAAATTGCTTTTGCTTAGCAGGAACAACACTCTGATCTCACCCTCCAAACAGAGAATTTCCTGCTCCTGCTGCTCTGACTCAGCAGCTTGCTCTGAGCAACAGGAAGAAAACAAAGAGGAGGAGGTCAGGGAGGAAGGCAGAGGTGGGAGCCCGGCGCTCAGCCATCCTCTCCTGCTGGTCCTCCTGCCGCAGCGTCGCACGTCCCGCCGCTCCGGCGCTGGGCTGGGGCTGGTGCCGGGATCCATCCATAGCCCCGGGGTGGCCTCCCCGCGCAGCCACAGCGCTCCCTGCCTCCCGCCTCTCCCCAGCTCCTGCAGAGTCAGTACTGGAAGGGTCCGTTCAACACCCAAATTTTTGGGGGGTGGATGGAAAGATCCTATATCATTTTACCAACTGGTGTGCACCATCCACAACCATGGAAGTACCAGGCACTAGGAATTCAGAGTGACTCCTGTAAGCCCGTCTCCTTCCCACTGACACATTAAACCTCCTGATTAAGACAGATGAAAGGATGGCACTAGAGGCATGCAGGGGAAGAGTAAGGCCAAGCTGTGGCAATTCCCTTTCCTTTGCATCCACAACAGCCATGCAAGCCCAGCCTGCAAATAGTAAGGCAGTGAATCATCCTGCTACTCTGGATGTGGCTCTTATTGCTTTTATGCTGATGCCGTGGATGTCAGTGAGGTTTCCCCTGATTTACTACAGGAGTGTGTGAGGCTCATGAAGCAGAGCCGTGTGATTGCAGCACAGCCTCCTGAAAAGCAAGACACGGAGACAAAGATGTGACTGGGAGCAGCACAGCAGAGCCCTCGAAGTCTCGGTCAGCATTGGACAGAAGCTGGACTAGAACAAACAAATTTGAGCAGAGACTACATGCTATTATATTGTTTCCTTAAATGCTGATTAAATATTACCTTTTCAATTTGTATTTACCAGAGGAATCAAATGTATGTACTGCTGGTGGCATTCAAAGGCTCCCTGCAGGCTGATCTGCAGCTCGTGTTGACAGGCTTCCCAGTGGAATGCTGGCACTGAGTACCAGCAACACAGTATTGGTAGGTCCCACACCAAAACCTTCCCAGCTGAGCATTTAGCATGGACAGTTATTTACGGAGTGACTCATGAAAAACAAATAAGAAGGGAAGGGAATTAAGTGTTCTCAGGTTTTCTGCAGCTGAGTTAGTAACCCCCAGGGTGAGAAACCCAGGCACCAAGCTCTGGCACTCTGCAGTGAAAGCAGGGCTACTCCTGCAGACAGGCAGCATAAGGTTGGGTTGCCCCACAGCCCCTGTACTAAGTGAGCTACCCAGATGGATATCCTTAAATTGCAGTCCCAGCTTTTGCCTCAAGGCTCCAGGAAGGCTGTCTCAGTGCTGGTACATTAACTGGGGCCGGGGCCCCAGCCCAGATACTGGCAGGCAGGTGTCCACACACTGGTACATTCTGGGCCAGGAGCCACAGTCCCTCAAAGGCAGCCTGGAAGGGACCACCTTGTCCTTGAGATGTGAACTCTGCCCCCAAGCCAGAGGACCCTGTGGTGCAGGGTGGTGGTGGGGATGAAGGCTTTTGCAGAGCTGGAGTAGGACACAGTGCCACATGTACACCTGAATTCAAACTGGAAGCCACTTTCCCTTTGCTGGGAAGGCAGAAGTACCCCACGAGTCACCACTCGGGGAGCCCCCGGGGCTGCAGGGTTTGCATATGGCAGGGCCCTGTGGGGAAGTCCAGCAGCTGGCCCCAAAACTCACCTGCAATCCCTGCACAGCCATCATCTGTAGCAGCTGTCAGCCGCAATCGAAAAGCATTCAACCTTTAAAAACCCAATTCTACATATATTTAACTACCTAGAAAGATCACGTGAGTCAGTATGACAGCATCGTTAACCCACAATATCATCATCTACTGCACCAACCCCTATCTGCCATATTCCTCCCAGTCCTGGACTTTGCTCTTGGAAGGTTCTGTGCCTAATACAGGGCAGTTGCCCATGCAATAAGGAAATAGCATTGTGAATTTGTTTTCCTCCTTTTCCCTTTTTTTTATTAGCAGCCCCATGTAATGGGCTGACAACAGGTTAACTGTATCTGATGTAAAATTTCCAGGAGTTTCATTTTGCTCTGCAGTGCATGTGTGTGGCAGATATGAATTGTGTTTAATACTCATGTGAATACCAGGATAATAACCCAGTGGATCTTGCTGCTTAGAATATGGAAATGGAAAAAAAACCCTCTTTCTACATGTGTAGGGCTATTTCCTGTCATGCCTAGATCCAGCTGCACGCAATCCAAATATATTCTGTGATTAAAAGCACTTTTCCTGATAATGTATTTGTAGACTTAACACTTGTACTGGGTGCAGAACTGAGCAGCCTGCTTTATTTCACAGGCGGGGTGCTTGGCAGAAGTTTGGCAGCTGCATCCAGCTGTGGAGCTCTTTCTCTCACCAGGTGCAGATGGCAGCAAATCTCCTTCCTCCATGCTAAAATGCAAATTCCAGCCCTTTCCAAGCTACTGCGCTGGATAATAACCACTCTCTTTCATAATAAAACTCACATATACTGCCAGGAACATCCTCAAGAAAGGGCAGAGAGAAGGCAAGAGGGAGAGACAGAGGTGTATCCAACCTGTAGCAAACAAGGCAAGGGAGAAAACTTGAGCACTGGTGTAGATCAATA
This sequence comes from Edolisoma coerulescens, assembly GCA_013397115.1. Lineage (NCBI taxonomy): Eukaryota > Metazoa > Chordata > Aves > Passeriformes > Campephagidae > Edolisoma > Edolisoma coerulescens. The sequence goes on along the minus strand of VWZW01000904.1, from coordinate 486,096 downwards.
ATAAAATTGCAGTTAAGTAGGAATCATGGGGGTTGCAGCAATTAGATTAAAGAGGGATTGAGTATAATTTAAGAGGATGCTGTTGATATGCAATGCTTTCAATTTCTGATTTAAATATCACTGTAGCAGCCAGCAAAGGCTGCAAATGCCTTCTAAGTGAGTGGGAGAGGGGTGCAGGGTACAGGATGCGGAGGGACATAGGGGGGCCGGGTGCAAAGAGCAAGCTGGGGAGCTAAAATTGCTAAAATCTGTGAATCAGTTCAGAGACAGCTTCTATCAATAGCCTTATCATCAATACCCATGTTTGCATCAGGAAAGAAACAGGCAGGAATACACAGGTTTAACCGTGTTTTCCTACATGCTGCTTATTTGGGAGAAAAACACATCACCCACTGTACTAACATGGTCCTTTCCCCCCCGCACACATGCAGATATACTGTTTGCTAATTGCAAATTGCTCACAAACACGGGGGCACAAAATTTAGGTTGAGGAGATGTTTCTTTGTTTGAAAACAAAATAAACAAAGCAAAATAATTACAGGAATCCTGCAAGTGAATACAATAAAAAGTCAAAACAGAGGCAAAATAACACTTTTCATTTCTAGAGCTCAAGCGTCTCTGCCAAGCTGCATCAGGGTCGGTGCCTGCTCCTTGCTGAAAGGAAAAAAAGAGCTCTAATCCACTCTAGAGCCCCTGGCAGAATTAGGAAAACCTTCTGAATTTCCTGCCTCTGCAGAGCCCACTGGAAAAATTTGAGGTGGGGATGTTATTTTGAGACAGATTTTCTTCTCAGCATCATGCAATATAAAATACAATTCTTGATTTGCTTAAAGGCTTTCCATGCCAACAGAAAGCAGTCAGAACCAGTCCTCAAATCTAACACCAAAAAATCCACATCAGGGAAGGCCCACGTGATGCATCCCTCAAGCCCACACCAGCTCTGCCACACTGGTTCTTACCTACTGCCAAGACATGTTTTTTCCATTTTCCACTTGGAGCTGGTGGGAATGCTGTGGAACTCCTCGAGATTTCTAGCAACCACCAACCATAACAGCACTCTAGATGCTGAGATTTTAGTAAACTGCTTCAGCTTTGAACCCAAATTCTACCCTGAAATACATTTAAAGCCCAAATCCTTATTTTCTCCCTGTAAAACACAGAGGTGAGCACTGATTTGGGAGGATGTAGAAAATGACCGCCCACTGCCTCTCTGGCTGTTTCCCATGTGTTCCTAATATGTGTCCATGTGTCCCTCACCTTCAGCAAATTAAGTGCTGCCAGGGAAAGAGGCTGGCTGAGAGAGGTGTGTTGGGAAGCTCACAGCAAACTCCTGCTTATGACAGTGGTGTGGCAGAAAAAAAAAGCTGCAGAAAGACAAGTGCATTTTAAGAAACAAGGGCAACATCATTAAAACTACTTCTTGTCCCCAAGTGACCAATTAAACTATTGGGTAACTGTTGGGAGTGCAGACAGGAGCTCACACGTTCAGCATGAAGCAGCTCCTCGGTGTCTCTGCAGAATAATGCAGCTGGAAAAATCACTGTGGGAAGTCCTGGCTGGCCAGAAATGTGCAGGGGAGGGATGACGTGACTGGAGCTGGATGCCTAGGAGCAGCACCACCAGCCAGAGAAGCAGAAGAGCTGATTCTGGGAGCACTGGATCTGGGTTAAAACTCAGGAAAACTGGGTCTAGATGTAAGGACTTGCTCCTGCAGGTTGGGATGCTTTGGTGTGCTGGCCTTTTCTCTGGGAGCTCGGGAGTAGCAGCTCTGGGGACCCTGGGGTATGACCCCCTCATACCAGCCTGCTGCTGGAGATTTAGGAAATAACAGCAAGTTTGGGAAACATCCCACTGAATGCAGTGTTGGCAGTGCTGGGGAGCAGATCCCACTCAGGACACTCAGCTGATGCTCGGTTAACCACAGCACAGGCACAGGGCTGAGAGCTGCACAGCAAGGATCACTCTGGTCCAGCTTGTAAATGAGTTTACTTTGTACAGACCAAAACATTTGTTTCCCTCGTAAGTTCCTCAGTCCAGGATCAGACACTCCAGGTTAATTTTGCTCTCAGACCATTTTTGGCTTTAAGTCTTCTAGAAGTTTCTTCACTAACACATGCCTTTTCAATTTACTTATTTCCCCGATTTTCTTACCAGCTACCAGGAGGTTGTATTTAAACTTCACATAGGGTATTAGCTCTTTGGCAATATTTAAATTCTTATGGGATGTATGTGGTCTTGAAAATGAAAAATCAGGTTAGTTATTTGACCAATTAAATAAAGCAGAGCAGCATCTCTGTGATCTAAACTCAGGTCTATGTTATCTGACAGGGAGGATGTTTTTTGTTTGTGTCACCTACACAACTTTCCCTCATACATCATGACATAGCCCCCTGACATCAGTGCAGGTGCTATCTCCCTGATTCCCTTATTTGCCTGTCACTACCCTCTTGATCCCAAGGGCAGGAGCTGGCAGCCTGCCTGCTGCCTTCAGCAGGTACCGGTGTGTAGCAGGCATGACTCCTGATCCTTAAATGTTGCCTCTGACTCAGCAGGGACCCCATGATTAGTGCTTGGGAGAGGAGCACCTTGAGCCATTCCCTTCACATCAGTGATTCCCAGATGACTCACAAGTAGCATGAGCTGGCACAGCTCTGTTGGAGACTTTTGGGGAGTGGTAGGGCCCTGCCCACTCCTGCACAACCCACTCCCATGCCCAGCTGCATGGGTTGTGCAGAGCAAGAGCTGAAGACACTCCTGAGCAGTGTAGGTCAGCCAGCAGCCCCCAGGCAGCCATGGGGTCCCAGGGGAAGGCTGAGTGTGGGTCTTTCCTGGTAGGAACCCCTCTGACACTTGGCTCTCTTTGACTGGAAGTGGTCTCTATTGAGTGGAAGGGGTCTCCACTGATTTTTCAAGATTCACGAAATAGCCTAGTCATCTTCAAAAGTCCAAGGGGAGAAAGCTCCTTGAATGAGCAGAGGGAAAGGTGAAAAAAAGCTCCTGGTAGCAAAAATGGTGGAGACTGAGAGTGATGCACAGAATGCAGATAGGGGATTCAGAGAGCCCAGTGCATGGGCAACAGGTGCCTGTCAGGTGAGTATCAGCACATGCACCTGCACACCACCTCTGTAGCGAGAGAAACATAAACCAAAGTCATAGAATCCTAGAATTGTTCAGATTGGAAAAGACCTCCAAGTCCAACCATTAACCCAGCACCACCATCACGTTCACCATGAAACTATGTCCTCACATGCCACATCCCTTGAGCACTTTCAGGGGTGGTGACTCCACCACTTCCCTGGACAGTCTGTTCCAATGCTTTGCAACTCTTTCAGTGAAGAAATTTTTCCTAATAGCCAAAGTAAACCTCTGGCACAACTTGAGGCCGTTTCCTCTCACCCTGTCTCTTGGTACTTGTGAGAAGAGACTGACCCCCACCTGGCCACAACCTCCTTTCAGGGAGTTGTAGAGAGTGATAAGGTCTCCCTTGAACCTTCTTTTCTCCAAGCTAAACAACCTCAGTTCCCTCAGCTGCTCCTTGTAAGAGATCTTTTCTAGACCCTTCACCAGCTCTGTTGCTCCTCTCTGGACTCGCTCCAGCACCTCCATGTCCTAGTGGGGGGCCCAGAACTGGACACAGCACTCAAGGTGTAGCCTCACCAGTGCCAAGTACAGGGGGACAGTCACTGCCCTGGCCTTGCTGGCCACACTACTGATACAAGCAAGGATGTCAAATGTAAAAGAAGAAAAAACAAAAAAAAGCCTTGCCTCTTTATTTTTCTGCTCAGTTCTGAAGATGACAGCTGACCCGCTGTGTTTTCTATCAATCAAAACTCCTATGCCCCTCAAATTACAGGACATAGTGTGCTGGGAAGCACTGGCAGGAGCCATCCTGGAGCTTGTCCTTGAACTCTTCATCATAAGAAGAACATGATCGCTACTGCCCCTTGGGTACCAAGGGCCGCAAAGGTGTATGTGATATGGATGGGGAGTGGTTTTTCATACACTGACACTCTGAGGGAAATCTCCACTCAGTCCTCTGCCTCAGTGCACTGGTGATACTCTCCCCTCCTGACAGTGCCCAGCTATTCCAGTGAGGAGTCCTCACAGCTGTTAGCTCCAGCCTGGCAAGGCGGCAGCGGCCGTGTCTGTCAGCCGGGGCAGCCCCAATGCTGCGGCCGTACATCCAGCTGTGCTCATGGCCGAGCTGGCCCAAAGCTCTCTCCTCGTTCACAGCTGTTCATCACGGCACGGGCATTGTTCTGCACTTGGAGGGGCTCACTTTGCTTCCCAGGGCTCAGGGGAGCCCAAAGGATTGGCATTTTACTCTGCATTGTGCTGCTACCATCCAGTCGGGCTCTGACAGATGAGCACTGGCAAAACTTGCACTGCTGCTGCAGCACCCACTCTCACTGTTCTGTATTATTATTACAATAAATAACCAGAGACACCATAATTTCTCTTAAGTGGCTTTAGGCTATAGCCTTTTGTCCCAGTAGGCCTTGCCAATTGGCAACCAGCAACTGGTGGCAGACTGAGCTGCCCATTAATTTGGCTGGAGATGCCATTGGGTAAGGTGAGTTTTGGAGGAGCTCAGAGCTGAGAGCACGACTTGACACAGTAATGCCATCCAGTAGTGGGCAGGCTGGCAACCCAGACCGTGGGCACCCCAAAAGCCCCAGAGCAATGCTGGCTGGTGCACATCCCCACTGCAGCACGAGGGCAGGGGCTTCGACCCATCCTCCTTCCAGGGGTGATGGGCTGCAGGAGGACACTGCCCAGTGAACCGAGCTGTTTCCCAATGAATCTAGAGCAGCACCCATCTGCCAAATGGTCACTTGAAGCTATTTATGAAAACACTGAGTGAAGGACATGAATGATTTCTTTAACCAGACCTGCCTTAACCAGCAATGTCAACTCTGCATGGCCATGAGGGAAGCAAACCCCACTAATGTTTTGCTTGCTGGGGGTGTGCAGGACTCTCCTGTCTGGAGCGGGGCTCTCCTGCACAGTATTCCTCCACATGCCATGAGGCTCCTCACAAAGGTGGGGACTGCCCAAATTGGGACCCTGGGCTCTGGGGAGAGCCTCTGTGGATTTGTTCACGCATGAAGCACACGTGGGGTGTCTGGCAGCACTTCAGTCATGTGCTGCACTGCAGCAAGTAACGTGGAGCTGATGTGCAGGGATTGTAATGCCTTGGGAGGCTTGGGAAAAAGTCTCCCTCCTGTTTCAGTGATGGGATCCGGGAGAAATGATGATGTGTGTGTTCTCCATCCACTCCCCATCAAATGCTGTCAAAACTTCCTCCTGCGCATCCCTGTTCTTCCACATCCATCCTCCACCACAACCCACTGGCAACCAACCTTTGTCACAAGTGGACTTTTGTTTTCTTCTCTTCTTTTTTAATGTGAAGCTGGTGACAACCAGCTTTCTGTCTGAAAGGCAAATGGTGACTCAGAGCCCTTCCCACCTCTGCATCCAGGAGAGAGCTGCCCTCCCTTGGAGTAGCACTCTGCAAACAAACCATGTGGGATAGGGAGAGACCCCACCATTCTGTCAATCTGTTCTCTCCCCAGGACATTTAAGGCACCCAGCATTTTAGAAAAATGGGCATTTTTATTAGCAAATTCTCTTTCTTGGAAGCAACTCTTTTCACTTGCATCTTCACATTCATCAGAAAAGTCCCCGAGATGCGAAACCATCACAAACTGCACCAAGCTCCATGGTGCCCTGGGCCATCACCTTCCCAGCCCACGCTGCACCAGAGCTGCAGCCTCCACTTTTCTTTCCCCTTCGTCCTTCGTGGTTTTCAGCCTGACAGCAGTCCTACACTTAGTTTACAGACAGACAGAGACTTTCCCTGGGTGGAAGGGAGGGAAAGGCACCCCTGGCCTCAGGACGGGGGAGTCTTTGTAAGTTGTGTAAATCAGGGGAGAGAGGAACAGGCAAATTCACATCAGGTCTTTTATCACTCTGACCACATTCCCACTGGAGAAGGTAAAGTGTGTGAGGACCCACAGCCCAAATGATGCTGTACCATAGGAGAACTGGATCCCTGTGTGGGGAGAAGAGGCAACAGAGAATGGTTGACATGGTCAGCTAAGGCCATCTAAAAGGCTGACATTTTATTTAATTTTTATATTTCTGTGTTACTGCCTGCCTTTATTTCCCTGCTGCCTTTCAAAATCAAAATGCCAATTATTTCCTGCAGAATTAGCCCTCATTAGAGCACTGGAATCACCACAGTAGCAAGTGTCTGGCCAAGGAGGGTTTACTGAGGAATGCTGTCCTGCCATGTTGCCCTGCAGGGACAAGTCTCCTGGCCAGAGAAAACCAAAGGAGCATTTGCTTTGTGCCACAGAGATACCCCAGACAAAGGAAATGTGGGTGAACCTGCACATCTTCCACTTGCACACTGCATTCCTGCAGGTCCTCAGGAGAGAGGAAGGCAGCTTCTGCATTTACCTGCTGGGTTATTGAGGGAGACAGAGCACCTTTGATCCCAAATCTCCATGGCTGTCATTTCACACCTCCTAGTGCTTGCTGCTGAGAGAAGGAAGGACTGAAGCAACTGATTCCTCCCAGTCACTGCACCACGGCTCCTCAGGTGCTCAGAAATCACCAAGGACTGTGATCTGGAAGTGCCAGTTCTGTATCCTCCTGGCCTCTTGGTTAAATCTGCAACGAGAGAATTAAATGAGGCAAGGAATCTTCTAAAGCATTTATGCTGCGGTTTGTCCTTCTGTACATTACAAATTGCACGTTTTGTGACAGGAGTTAGCATGTCAGATTGCTTTTCCAAATAATTATGCATGATACACTCCTTCAGCCAGCCCTCTGGTGACTCACCAGGAGGTAAAGCTTTGAATAGGAGGAAAAAAGAAACTCAGACACGTTTCCATGAGCTCTGTGCAGCCACCAAACAAACATCAAGTCTAGCCTCTTTGTACTGCTGTCTGGCTGCTGAATCCCACATCAGATGCAAGGAAGGGAGTTTAGTGAAGATGAAAGCCTGCAGAAGATAGTCTGCTTTGGAGAGAAGTGCAGATTTTTGTGGTTTTGGTGCTGTCTCCTATTACTTGCTTTGCTTTGTTGTTCTGAGCCACCAGGTCCACCATGATGACCTGCAGAGAATGAAAATAATCTTCTTCAGGTGGGGCAAAACTTTACAGCTGGGTTTGTGGTGTAATGTTGTGTGCTGGGGACAGCCCTGCCAAAAAAGAGCACCAGAGATGGTGACTCTCTCCTCTCCCTGTGTCTCTCCCGTGCTGTGACTGAGGGCCTGGGAAGAGACAGACACCAGTGAGCACTGGGGAGTCCCAGCTGGGCTGCTGGAGCTGGGAGTGGGGCTGGCACAAGGCTGCAGCAGGGGAGTGCCCACCCAGCCACCTGTCTTTTGTTTTCAGGGATCCTGGTCGGGGAGCAGTGGGGTTCACCTTTAATTAAGCAGTGCCTCAGAGAAAAAAGACCTGCCTAGAAACTTGCCATCAGATGTGATTTCATAGGAGCCCAAGAACATCTCTTTGTAAGCATCTTTATTTTTGCTTGGCTAATGAGCATGATTCCTCACAGAAAAGCAGATTCCCAATGGGAAGGATTGCAATATAATCCCTTTGCTCTGGCAGCAGTGCTGCAAAGGGGGATGGCAGAGGCTCAGGCACACAGACCCAGCAGGTCACATCCTGCCTTGGGGTCATGAAGCCTGATGGCCTTTCCAACCCATCCTTCTCTCGCAAGGGGAGGTCAGGGCCATCAAGCCCCAGCCCACAGAGCCACGACATGCCCAGGAACATCCCCCGTCGATGCTGTGTCCCCACTGCCCACCAGAGCCCAGGAGCCAAGTACTGGAGAAAGTGGTCACCAGGTGTGCAGCTGGACTAGGAGGACCTGCAGGAAGAGTCACAGATTTCCATGGGAAACCAGAGCAACGAACAATCCAAGGCAAATCCTTCTCCTTTATTCAGTAATGGCACACAGGCACAGAATGCCAGTGGGGCCAAATCTCTGCAAGTTGTTTGGATCCCTTTGCTTACTAATGGGAGCAAAGTGAGTAATGGCTTTGAAAATGTCAGCTCTGGTACATCTGGTTACAAGACCCCATTCCCTTGATCAACAGGAAAATCCAGTCTAGGGACTCTAATGTGGGAGGATCAGGAGCCAACTGATATACAGGAGACTGGAAAAAATGCAGGACTTGGGAGAAAAGAAAAACCTGTTTAATTCACATCTTTTTCTGATATGGAAAACTTTATACTTGGAGAAGAAATGTAGAAGAAACATTATTGTAAATTTATTTTGCTCAGAGTGAACAGTGAAGGTTAGAGAGATGTTTAACATGACATGACTTCTGCCATTCTCAGCTCTTTAAAATGCTTTCAATAACTAAAATATTTCAAATGAAGGTCTTTTATTTCAAAACTGCATGGTATCTAGCAATTAAAATGCTTACAGACTCTCAGCTTCAATAGCTAATGCAATGCTGGTCTTGGCTGCTGTTGTGTCAGCTGCCTCACAGAGACTACAGAGGGAGAGAGCAAATGTTAATTTTTCAAGATTTTGCTCTATTCTCTTAAATCTGTTGATGACTTGTATTATGCAGCCTTCTTGCTTAAAAAACAGCTAGATGGCTCCTTTTAATTTTCAGCATTTTATTTTCCTTAAGTTAGAAATATATTAGTAGGCAACATATGTAAGTACCTCAGCATGTAGTGGTCATGTCACTCATCGATTGAAAGGAAAAAACTGAAACTCAGCTTTGTGAATGTATCCATCAGCTCCTTTGTTGTGCTAACAGCACAAATCGTACTTTCACCCTTAAAGAATTAAAAGCCCAATCATTCTGATAAGCAGCGTAATTACTGAAATTATTGAATTTCCCAAATCTGGTGGGTTTTATAAAAAATATTTTCCCCCTTAAGCCTTTAAAACGTCCAGAGGTTTTCCATCTCTAGGCAGAACAAGACTTCCCTGTCAGACCCCTGGCATCACATAGTGACACATGCCAGCTGCCTTTAGCACTGACGTCCCCAAACCAGCCCTGCTCCTGAAGCCAGGTGAGTATTTCTTCTGGTTGCCTCCCCCCAGCACCCCTTGCCCCAGGGCCTCCACTGACCCCTGCCCACCTCTCAACCACCACCTCCCTCCATCCCCAGGCACTTTAGGAAGGGGCTTGGTGTCAGCAGGGGATGCTGGCTGCCCTCCTCTCCCAGGAAATCCAGCTGGAAAGCAGGATCCACAGACCTGCTGAGAAATGCCAGGTTTCGTGAGAGGGTTGAAAGGGGCTTGCTCCCTCCAACCAGCTTTACTGCAGGCTTTTTGGATAAAAAACAGTCACCCTGTGGAGCTATTTTGCAAAATTTTCGTAGAAGAGACTGTATTGCAGTGAATGCCGTGCCTTCCCCAGAAAAGGATTGGAAAGTCATCTTCGTTTCCATGGATACCCTGTAACAGGACTGAAAACAAAGCTGAAGCCGTACTTTTTGATATGGCTCCCCGAGCCTCCCTCTATGTCCTTATGCACAGAAAAGGGACGAACAGCCTCTGCAGCATGAGGGGGTCATGTCTACATGAAAAGATCCACATTAGTGGCTGAGCAGGACTGGAAACTTTGTCAAGGCATCTGCTTTTTGTACAGAAACCCCAAAGAGGCTGAGCAGTGCAGGGCTATTTCTCCCCTCCCAATTAAATCTAGTCGAGTACATGTTTTATATGTGACCTTGAAAAGCTATTTGATCAAAAAGATTTTATTTCATCTCTCCATAAATGCCAGTATTACGTGGCATGTTGAAAAAAAACCACAATAAACATAAATAAAATAGATAACACTTTGTGGGCATCACATCACATAATCGGCGATATTCCCTCTGCTGCCAGTGACATAAATCTGCAGCAGTTGGGCTCTGTGTGCCCCATCCCTGTGGCACCAGCCGAGGTGAATCACATCTGCTACACTGCTGCAGGCATGACCATGCGGTCCCAAAGCACTTGTGAGTCCAGCTCAGCTCTGAGCTTCTCCTTCCACCAGAGATGCAGAAATCCAGCTCCTTACCCACTGGAAAGGGCCGACGTCCAACATTCCCTGCTTTACACACCTTTGTGCTTGCTCGCTTGCAGGTCCCAAGCACAATGCACACTTTTAAGAAGCCATGTTTTGCACTGTGCCAGGCTGCTTGCTGCTCTCTTTCTTCTCCTTCAAGAAGATGCAGAGCATCAAGAGGATGCTCCACCTGACTTGCTGCAACCTTGATGCTGATGAGTACAGCAGAGAGGGTCAGCTATTTCATTCTTCAGCGGCCTCATGTAGACTTCATCCCAGAAAAATTCCTTGCAGCAGTGTTGCAAAGCATTTCCCAGACAGTCACGTCTCATTATTCATCAGTGTGTCTCTCATGGAGGTGTTCAGAGAACTGTAGAAGTCCAGGATTCTGTTGTGCCAGCTGCTGACCAGGGCAGAGCTAAACCTGCTGGCACCCTGCTCTGAGCACATGCTGGGCAACACCACTGCCTTTCTAGTACTGCTGCACCTTGTCTTGGTCATCTGTGATGTTATTTGGAAAATAAAACAAGAAAAGAAGGGGTATACTAATGTTAAAAAAGGGGAAATGTTAATATTGATGCTATGAGGGTACTTCAATAGTGCTTGGAAGAAGCTATTTTGTTGTAAGGAGCTTTGATTATTCTGGCGGATGGGAAGAAGCTTTGTGTGGAGGTAGGAGGATCTGGTGGAGCTTGAGCCCTTGTTCCAGCCAAGGTTTCTGTTCCAAGCTTGGCAGCCCACTCTAGGGCTCATCAGTCTCAGTCTTTCAGTTGGAAAATCCCTTGGGAAATGGGAAGCACAGCAAGGATCAGACCCCACAGCACAACCACCACACTGCTTTACCCCAGCGTTGGACCTGGACTTGTGGGAGATGGAAACACTTAATGAGCAGAAGTCAGCACAAGGGAGGGAGACAGAGAGTTAACTGAATATTCAAGATAACAAGTGTAAAGTGTAGCTTGCCGAGATTTTCTTTCAATATTATCTACTGTCATTTAGTAATTGTATGTACACACACGCATGCATGAAATACAAAGCGGTGGGATGTGGTTTTTGGCATGGGCTTCAACAGATGCATTACGCACAGAGGGAAGAGGCACAAAGTCAGCTGTTCAGATCATCCCTCACGAGTGCCAATGAAGTCTTTATACCATGCCATTAAGCATTCACGGTGCACCATCTGGACTGCAGGAAAGCTAATTTTGGAATGTTTTAAACACGGCACTTTATAATCTCTGGTGCATTAGTTACCTAGTTACCTGGAGGGCAGTTTTGCAGGATTCTGAGAGAAATGGTAAAAGGCACAAACAAACTGAATCTGCAACTGGATGGTTTCAGGTCCTCCATCCTGGACTCATGCAAAACCCCTAAGGTCTCTATCGCTGGAAAGTTGCAGATTGTCCCAGCCCCAGTGGATAAGCTCTCATTTTCCAGAAAAACAGTGGAATTCCTTTTTTAGTATTTTTTTACATATAGCTGATATTGGCCAAATTCTGCTGACCAGGAACAATGGAGATAGAGAGCAGAACCCTAAATGACAGAGCAGAGGAGGACGAGGAGGAGAAGGAAGAAAGTGGATGGGGTTGTCTGTGCAATCAGTGTCTCTTTGGACTGGTTTGGGGCTCGGTGGGCTCCAGTGATTTGCTGGCTGTAGTCAGGGTTATTTATTCCTCCCCTGCCTGGGCAGTGGATCCCACTCTCGGGGCGTGCTGCCTACACTGCCCCACACAGGCACCATGGCTCATCCTCTCCATCTTCTCCCACCCCTCTGGCTGGAAGGAGACAATGGGGACAGGTGAGCAGCCTGTGTAAATTGGATCTGTTCTTCCAAACTAAAACAGGCATTTTCCTTTCATCCCTCTGAGCACAAGGGAGCACTGCAAGGAGCCCCAGTGCTCTGCTTCCCTCCAGGCCACTCTGTCTCATGTCTGCAGGCAGGAGCCCTCCAGCCCTTGGTCTGCTTTTGTAATCAGAAAAGCTCTGGTTAACCCACCTGATTTATCTCTGCTCTGCCCAGGTAGACCAATGCTTTCATTAGGTCCTTGTCTGCAGCTGCTTTTAATACCTAAAGGCATTTGGCTGCTCTTTCTGCTGGCTTGGACCCACTGCTACCTTAAGGAGACCTTCAATTTCACGGACCCTTCCCTTCCCAGTGATGGCCATTAACACCTCCAGAGCCACAACTGTGCACACATGCACTCACACACCTTTTGGGGAAAAAAACACCTGAAAATATGGACTGCATGTATAAAATGGCCATGTCCCACATATTAAGTGGGTTTACTAATCAATAACATTTTGAATAAAAAGTTCTTACATTTGAGGTCAAAAAAAATTTTCTATATATTTTCACAGAAGTAGAAATAGTTGTCAAGCTAAAATGTAATGCCTTTCTCTTTTGCTAGCTTCTTTGCAACAGTGTATTTGCCTTTTTTCACTTCACATGTAAGGCAGCTCAAATCTGGCTTTAGCTGAGGAAGGCTTGGGATTTTTATCCAACTCCGAGCTGTTGTTTTGTGCTGACTTCTCCTTGGAAAGACTCAGCACCTCCCTTCCACCTCAGAAACTTCTTTCATTCTTAGGCATAGAAAAACCTTCACAGCATTCTTGGCTGCTGTCAGTGCCACAGGATGTGTCCTTTTTGGCACACCAGTGTGAGGACAGCAGGGAGGTTTTGCCCTCTGTGCTAGTGCAGAGGGCAGGTACATGGAGAATACTCTGTCCCTGAGGTGGGGGTCCGGGGGAGACCCTGCATACCCACAGCCTACCCATGTCCCTGGTTGTTGAGGTGGTATCTCCATTCCAAAAGCTGGGATGGAATAGTGAAATGAATCCCTTGAGTGCATATGTGTGGGTAAATATAAAAATAAACTGAAAGATGGTCGTCCAAGGTGTGTAAGGAAGCAGCAATAAGCTGTCTCCTATTAGATTTGCTCCCATCCTAAGTGTTGTGATTAAATCATGGGTGAGTCAAAACCAACTGCTCATAAGATGAAATGTCAGCCGTCATCTGTGAATTCCCCTTTTGTCTGCACAGGCACTGATCCCCTCATCTGGGTGGTGTTGGAGGAAGATGTGCTGCATCCTTTCTCAGGCATGGACATGCCCACACTGGAGAAAGCTGGGGGAAGTATTGAGGGCTGGTTGGCAATATCATGAGAGATTCCCAATTCAATGAATCAGAAATTTCATTATAGCATCCAGGGTTTGAACAATCACCCCAGACTGCAAGATGCTCTTCAAGAAAGGAGGTGCAGCTTTATCATTTTAATGATGACAAAGATAACCCCCACTTCCCTCTGCACTAAACCCCCATAGGTTCCCTCAGCTCTTTTCTACCTGTCTCAAAACACACCCACTCACTCCCTACCCAGCACCAGCCACATCCCGGCGGGTGCATCTCTGTGATTTCCAGATCTGAATATTTTTATGGGTCTCCCTGGTGCTTCCCCTGCTTTTCTCTTCCCCTTGTGAAAGGAGAATCAGAAGCAGAAAACTGTCAATTAGCATTGCTTAAAAAATAGCCTAATAAGGCTATCATCAGCTGGAAATGAGATGCTTCCCACACCAGCAGCTGCAGGCTACTGGGGAGACAATTGTTTGTATCAGTCTTCTCAGTGGTAAATTATGCTGGTCCTCAGTCACTGTGGGCTGACGGGAAGGGTCTCTGCTGCCCTGAGACTTGCTGGAGCCTGTGGTCATAGGACACCCCACAGGCTCTTTTTCCCCAAACCTGCAACTGCAAAAAACCACCCAGCAGATGATAACCACAGCAGAAAAAGCAGGGAGACACCACGCAGAAAGTTTACCCATAAGGGAAACTGCAACGGAGCATAGGGTTTTTCTAACAAACCTTGGTATGTTCTCTCCTGCACTGGCAAAAGATGGGGGAAAAGTCTCTTTCTCACTGTTTCAAGAAGTTCTACTGTTAGTTATTTTGTGTTGGTCCTCCTCCTACCCAAAACTCATCTTTTGCTGAGACAAGGTATGTATAAACAGCTCTTTCACAGCCAAGGTTCTTCAGTGACTCCCAGGGATGGTCAAACCTTGCCCAGCCAGAGAAGGACAACCTGGGCTTGTCTACATGAGGAACTGCACTTAACTGCATCAATGCACTGAATGGCAGTCATCCTCCAAGGATGGACATGCTTCCCTCAGTGCACTTGAGTACTAGCATAACATATCAAAAGTGGAATCACTGTGCCTCAATAAATTATATCTATATTTCATGTATTGGGTGGGTGGTGGAACCCTCAGCTTCTGCAATAGGTGGAAAAACTTGTGGATGCAAAATGGAACACAGACTCGGACCAGTTCACAGTGAGATCCCCACATACCTCTGCCTTTGAACCACTGCCAGTGGTGAGAGATGCAAAACCACTGCCAGTGGTGAGAGTTGCAAAGCAACTGTGCCTGTGCTCACATTGTGCCCTGCCTTGTGACGGGGGGACTGCATTTCACATTGCCTTGCTCCAGTGACAGCCCTCCCTTGCTTTCATCACCTGGGGCTGCAGGTATGGGGGCAGGCAAATGACCTTCAGTGTGTAATAAACACCTTAGGAGATGCTGGAGCAGCAGCTGACCAAGTCTGCAATGTTCAGAGAGTGACCTTGCAAAATGAGGCATGGAGATGGGTCAAAACTTCCAGTACAGAAAGTGCTTCCTCAGTTTGTGGTTGATTTTTTTTTTCTCTATGTGTAAATTCTGTCTAAGGAACGTGGAAGGTCTAGGGCATAGCATTAGCACATTGTCAGCCTAATCACACAATAAAACCTGCCACAGTGAAGCCAGAATAACCATTTATGGAGTGAGATGATGCTGAAAAAAAATGTTGTTTACAGCTTAGCATCTCCTCTGTCTGAAAATCACCCAAAGAGAGGAAGGAACTGAGAGAGGATGCATTTGGTGATTTAATGTTTAAATAAGAGTGTGAAATGGGTATTTCTGTCTCCACTCAGGAGGGTTCAGGATTTGATTCCTTCATCTCCCTGCAGCCAACCTTACAGGATGAGCACATGGGCCCTGGGTGTGTCCTGAAATGGGTGCTAGCAGATGGGAAAAACTCCATGGGAATGGGGTCCTGTCACACTTGTAACAGTAGTGGAGAGGGGGAGAGGGAAACCCACATTTTCAATTATTTATTTCATCAGGACTGTTTTATTAGTGACTAGATAAGGGATGTAAGTCCATTCTGTCAATGGCTTTAGGAAGAGCAGACACTGTGGAAGGAGCAGATCCCAATTCAATTTTCACACCTATTTCCAGCCCTTTGTAAATGTATGCACTCCTGGTGTGGAGTAGGGTGGAGGCAGGGTCATGCCCACGCAGCTGTACAGCTCCGGGAGCAGTAACACACTGCCAGCCTGGATTTTACAGGGATCAAAAGCCTTTGACATGGTCCCCCACAACATCCCTCTCTGGATGGAGAGAGATGGATCCAGTGGATAGACTGTTGGGTGGATAAGAAAGTGGTTGGACGGTCACAACCAGAGTATTGTGGTCAACAGCTCAGAGTCCTGATGTACATCAGTGACCAGTGGTGTCCCTCAGAGGTCCATACTGGGGCCAGTGTCATTTAATGTCTGCATTAATGATGTAGATGAAGGGCTGAAGTGCATCCTCAACAAGCTTGCAGTTGGCACACCTGAGGGATGGGATGCCATCCAGAAGGACCTGGACAAGCTCCAGAAGAGGGGCCATGAGAATCTCATGAGGTTTAACAAGGCCAAGGTGCTGCAAGGTGCTGCACCTGGGTCAGGGCAATCCCTGGTATCAATCCAGGCTGGGGGATGAACAGATCCAGAGCAGCCCTGCTGAGAAGGACTTTGGGGTGGC
Source organism: Edolisoma coerulescens (assembly GCA_013397115.1). Taxonomy (NCBI): domain Eukaryota; kingdom Metazoa; phylum Chordata; class Aves; order Passeriformes; family Campephagidae; genus Edolisoma; species Edolisoma coerulescens. The sequence goes on along the minus strand of VWZW01000904.1, from coordinate 470,225 downwards.
ATTCTGAGGCATCCATAATTTAATCTCTTTAGAGTTATGAGCTACATCAGTAGTCAAAGGAATCATCTCCTGTTTATTTTAATTAGTTGAAAGAAATTGGTACCTTCTTCCAATTACTAAAGCTAATGATATCTAGCTCCAATATGAAGAAACATTCTCTACTTCCCAAATAAATTGCACGTTTGGGCTAATCAACCCTTACATAGCCTTTGCAAGGTAAATAATTATGATCAATGCAGAGTAGCAGGGAGCGCTTAGAGGCAAAAAAATTATAATTAGGAATAATTCAATAGCAGTTGAAATAAGACTGTCAGGGCTTCCCATGCCACCTACAGCACTGTGGCCTTCCTGAAAAATCCTAAATAGGTGCCCAACTTCATTATATGTGCATCTGCTCAAGCCCTAGTGTTTGTTCCTTAGTGAGCTGTTTACTTTTGATGTGCTTGTGTGCATCCTCAAAGCTGCATCTGCAACAGGACCCCAGCAGCCCTGTGGACAAGTAACCCCTGGAAGAATTAGGGCTATTGCAAAAGGTATGGAGGGCCATGCCACCCCATACTGTGGCAGTGCACCTAAGTGTTTTTATCTGTCCAGTTTTTACCTGTCCAGCCACTGCATAGGAGACTGCACAATACAAAATGAAATATTGCTGCTCTGATTAGTGTATGCTTTTCACTACTTTTAGACTGTTGAAAACAGTTGCTTCATAAATCTGGCCCTGGATTTATCTGCTTCCCTATTTATTGTGCAGCCTGCTGTGTCCCTTCCTTTCCATGTTGTGGTGGCTGGAATATATTATTTCAAAAGTGTTTTTCTGAAAGCGCTATTTTCAATGAAATAGGCATGACCAAGAGCGAGTGTGGTCTTGGGAGCTTTCAGACACAGTGTGTGCCCTGACATACATCACACTGCTGAAATGCCACCCTCAAATCTGGAACCATTACAGTCACTGAAGAAATTTCACCTAAGAAAGGCCATAAGGTTGTTATGGACACAGTACAGCCAGTATCTATCCACCATCACCTATTCCCCAGTGCTGCCAGACAGGAGCCCATTTTCTCCATCCTACCAGTTCTTGAAATATGTGGCACACTGAAAGGCTGCTGCTTGCCAGAAGAGATGGCAGCAAATAGACATGGCACATCATCAGCTTCCCCTTCCATGCCCCCTGCTGCTTTACTCCTCGCCCTCCCTTTATGCCTCCAGCACCAAGCCCACACTGTGGTGTCATTAGCACCAGGGGAGGTTTGTTCTGAGCACTTCCTGACACCATTTCCTACAAAGGTCAGTACCAACATCAAAACCTGACCAACTTTTCTCTGTCTTCCTCAGAACACAGCAGGCTTACTCAAATAAGCTTATTCCAAAAGTCTGCAGAAGGGCAGTACTAGCATCATATACATGAAGAAACACCTCAGGGTGTGGGAAAGTACCAACGGAATGAAGAAGAAGATTTTTGAGCTGCCCCACTGAATTCTTCTGGAGGGATTTTTGGGTTTTGCTGACTTTTCAAAGACTTTCCTACCGAGGGCACCAGCAAGGTGTTTTGCTGGATCAATATGCCTCTACATAACAAAAATAACACGAGGCAATTCAACACAAGCCACACAGGACAGAGTGCAGAACTGGTCACAATCCGGACTGCCAAACTGGGACAGCACATCTGTGCTGGAGCAGCAGTGCCACCCAGGAGAGGCAAGACCATGTTTGGGGCGGCCCAGGTCAGGAAGGGGTTAAACAGTGTGTGGGAGGAGGTGACCTGAAGACTGGAGGGTGTGGACGAGTCCCCTGCCCTCAGACATGGGCAGGAGCACTTCCAGCAGAAGACCTTTAATGACGTAGGAGACAGGAGCAGACCTAGGTCTCCCTCCACTTTAGCTGATGAGAGGTTAAGGTGGGCAACAAACAAAAGAGATCCAGTTAGTTAATTCTGAAAACCTAATTAGCACTATGAGCTTTCAGAGCTTCTTGGGAGCACCAAAGCAGCCACATGCTCCCTGTCACACCACTGCTCTTCCTTGGCACGATGGCCCTTGCTGGCAACAGCAGAACTTCATGTCCACCAACGGCTTTGTCCTTCGTGTCCACCAACGCTTCCTGAGCCCAGAAAAGCATTGGCTGTTGTGGGCTTCAGGAGAGGATCTCCCAGACTATGGATGCAGCATTGAGCTGGAGGCACAAGCCTTCCCCATCCAGCCAGAAGCCACAACGTTGTCTCTCCCATGAGTGAGACAGACTCATTCTGCACATGATGGCTTCCAGAAGCACTGTGCGCATCTGGAGCAGCTGGAGACCAACTCTGGTGAGCATGATTTATGGAATCCCCACAGGGACAGAGAGTGTTTGGGAACCAGAAAGCTAAAAGCCATTATCTACATGCCTAATGCCTTTACTCAGGAGGCAGTTTCCCTTCTTCCAACGCTATTAGCTTCCAGGTAACACTGGGAGGATGAAATCCCTGTTCATGTGGAGTAATTATTCAGAATACTCAAATAAGCATGAGAAAGCACACAAAGCATGAAAAAAAATAACCCCTTCCACACAAAAATCCCTGCTTTCTCCTTGCCCAGGAGAGAATGCCTCCTTGGATTGGAAGGCAGATTTGGTAGTTGTGACTAGAAGTCTATTCTTCATGAATAAACTAACATTTTCTGCTTCTGTTATTTTCTGTAATGCTATCTTTGCATTAATGCAGAAACTACATTTGCAAGCTTTTTGCTGGCAGGAGATAAGATGTGACATATAGGAACACCCTAGAACTTGCAGATTTGGTAAGGAGAGGTAATATTTGAGCCAGAATCAATAAGGATGTGTATGTAACTAAAAGGAGCAGTCTGCGTTGTGGCAGCTGTTAGTGGAGGATTTTGAGCCATGACCATTCTCTCTACAGCATCCATCTCTTCAGCCTTTGGTCTCCCCAATGAGGTCACCAGCAGTGCAATTGTCTTAGGACACTCAACACCAACACCGTGTTAGCATTCATGGGAAAGGCAGGTCTCCTTCAAAAGACCCAAATGTCTTGATCTGGGGCTTCCACAAGTGATTTTCTGTGTCAGTATTTGTGTATCCTCTGCAGGCTCTGCAGTTCACCCCTGGAGAAGTGCTTGCAGTGGTGAGATGTCCAGGCTCGGTCTTGCACCATCCCTACCCCAGGCATGGTAAAGGTTGTGCTGCACATGGTCCTGCCCTGAAGGATTTGATTTTGGTCCCAGGTAACAAATCCTCACATGCAAATAAACCCTGTGAGATGAAGAAAACCCGGTTTCAGGAAGATAGATAATTCACTAACAAGTGCAGTGGTTTCACATTAATAAGTAATAGCACATTAGCTGGTGGAGAAAGTCTTTCCTACTTTAATAGAATAATGTTGGTGTTTTAATAGGTAGAAAGCCCACTTATCCTGGGAAGCTGCAGAGGAAGGCTCCAGCTCCTTGCTTTCCCTTGTCTCAGAAGTCATTTCTCCCTGAACTCAGTGGGGAGACATCACAACACCATGAGAACACAAATACTGCTGAGATCGCACCCAGGAACTTGCACATACTTTTGGCTACCCTGTAGCTGTAGCTTACTGAAAGACTGCGTGGCACTGTGCACAAGGGGCAAGGGGATGCCCAAACCTCACTTGCACAGTTCAGGCTGTAATTGGAAAAGTGTGAGGAAACCTCAAGCAGGCATCATCTGACACCAGCACTCCTGGCTAGAAAGCTGGATTTGACACATAGCCTTGCCAAGGCACTTGCAAGCACCATTTGGCATCATCACATTGAATATTTCCAGGGGATGTGTGGCCAAAATTATAAATGGAAGGACATTAGCTAGGATGGACAAAACCCCAGGCAGCCCAGTTGCCCACACTGCCCTTTGTAGGCTTCACGTTCACGCCCGCACCAGTGGCAGCCACTGGGACAAGTGAGGACACACACCTGACATCAACCTCATCATCTCAGACCACAAAACACTAATAAAATAAAATAGCATCAATTTTAAATGGCTATCCAGACCTTATTTTCTACGAGGAAAAAGGCTCCTTTTCAGGCTAAAGAGATTGAAAAATGGATTTATCAAGGTGGCCCTTTTCCACTAATGAGGCTCCAAAGATAATTATAATTATCTTAATTTTTAGCTCATGTTTTAACAATCAGCATTTAATGACCACTTGGAGCAAAAGGCTAACTGCAGATCATATGTATTGTGGCTGAAAAGTTATGGCATGAGGCCGAACTATCTGGTTCCACTGACTTGCACTGTTTCTTGGGACAGCAGTAAATACGAACACGAAAAACTAGTGGTTCAGTTCTATTTTATGTCTCAGACCAGACCACTAATTTTGACACCTGCATTCATAAAGATTGTGTCCCTTAAATCAAACATCTAAAAATAAAGAGAAGATTGATGGAAATTTAATAAAACCAAGTCTTTTAGGGGAAATTACTTATTTTGAATGCTAAAATGTGTTACTGATGTTTCACCCATGGCTGGGAAGGGGAGGCACAAAAGAGCTGCTCTTTCCCCACCTTACCTCTGGAGTGTAACCGGGGTTTGCCAATGACAGACCTCCCTTACACAGGCACAGTTTTGTTATTCACATAAGACACGACGGCAAAGAAAACCTGCCCGGCTGCTCGGCAGGCTGGGATTCATCCTCCCTTTGAACACGGCGTGTCGGCTCGCAGGGACAGCAGCACCCCGACAGCCCTTGTGTGGTGCAGTGCAGGAGGACAAGCAGAGCTTTCTGAGGATAAATAGTATTAAAAATACATCTGACCTGAAATCTCTGCATCCCAGACTGAATCCAAACTTGCCAAAAGTTCAAGGATGCTCAGATCTGAGGTTCTGGTTCAGTTATGTCTCTGGAGACCTTAGAAATCCATTTACTCTGCAAAGAGAAAAACAGGAAGCAGAGACCATGTCACCCCCGGGGCCTTTCCTCCAGCTGAGCTGACTGGTCCGGGAGAGATTATTTTGGTTGCAGGCACAAACAGGAGGAACTTTCCTCTGCTCTGTAGTTATAGCTTTTTCCATGGAGCACTAACCCCCTGACAGGAGGCAGTGCCTACTTCCAAGCTGTCTCTGAGCCCAGCTGATGGAAACCCAGGGGCTGGATCAATGGTGTCTCAGGCTAATCAGCACTCGAAGGTAGCTTGCTTGAGGCATCTTTTCTGCACTGATGTTCTCACCTGGGCTGAACAAACAACTGAGTGGTTTTTTAAGAGGAGAACTGAGTCTTGGCCTGCCCTATTGCTGGCTCTTGTGTCTTGGCTTCCAGGTGGCTTAAATATTCAGGTCGTTAGGGTTTATCAGCAGGAAAACTCACAAAATAGGACAACAAAATGCTTCTCAAAAGTGAATTTATAAAATCCATACATTTGTCAAAATTGCATGTGAAGTCTAGTAACCACAGCATGCAATTTGGGGAGCTAATCAGCCAATCTGTAATTGCAAACCCTTGCATCAGGCAGCTGAGTCATGAGATAAAGTGGGAGAATTGGAGATGAACAGCAAGAAAATCCACATTCTTGGCTTGGAGAGACGCAGAGCATTTCTAGTTCCCTTCCTGGCTGCTGTCAAGGTTTTGCAAGTAAATAATCGGCATGAATAATCTATGCATTTCATGTACACTACTCCGTAGAGTAGTTTTAATGTAGAGAGGGTTTAAGGGATTTTGAGAAAAACTGCTCAGAGCCATTTCAAACAATTGCTAGGTATTAACATCACATTTGCAAGTCCTGGTGTTTCCCCGATTTTAGCAGAATAACGTTTTCTGCCTATTAAGGGTTTATCTTCTTGCTCTAGTTGTAAAAATACTGGGGACAGACGCTAAATTGCAGGTAAATATGCTGGGGAATGGCCTTGTATCAGATGTAATTGAGACAAACACTCTGGAAAGCCAGGAGGCTAAAAATTTGTCATTTATTCAATCTACTAAACAAGGGCTCCTGAATACAATTAGGGAAAATTAGAGCTGATTCATGGGCTATATGCTGGCCAGAAGGGAAGTGAATGCATACTGAATACATTTTATAATAAGTAGTTCAACCAAGTCTAATTTCAGAATTGTTCATGCCATGGTAGTATGCCTTTATTCTTCCTCTGCTTTTGAGATATCGCTCGAAATATTTAGTTCTTCTCCCACCCTCTCCAGATAATACACTAGGCTCATAATAACACATCTACCAAATTTCCAGTGTGACCATCCCCACATAGGCAGAACCCTGTGTGTCTTATGGTTTCACAATATCAGGATTACATGTTTCCAAGAACCCTTTTTCAAACCTGCAATTTGAAGTAATGGTTTTAGCCACAGAGCTAGTTCATGCCCTGTGCTTTCCTGACAAGTGGGGAGAAAACCTGCTCAAAATTAGATCTTCTGTAGGGAAAGAAAATTAAATCCTCTTTAAGAAACTTCAGAGATAGCTTAATGGATGAGGGAAAGGCTGTGGATGTGGTATATCCGGACTTTAATAAAGCCTTGGACACTGTTTCCCACAGCATTCTCCTGGAGAAACTGGCTGCTCATGGCTTGGACTGATGTGCTCTTCCCTGGGTAAAACACCGGCTGGATGGCCAGGCCCAGAGGCTGGTGAGGGATGAAGTTACTCCAGTTGGTGGCTGGTCACAACCAGTGCTCCCCAGGCTCGGTGTTGAGGCCAGTCCTGTTTAATATCTTCATAAATGATCTGGACGAGGGGATTGAGGGCACCCTCAGTCACTTCGCAGGTGACACCAGTTTGGGTGGGAGTGTGGATCTGCTGGAGGGTAGGAAGGCTCTCTGATGCTCACCAGAAATCTGTGAGAGCTGTCCAGGTTAAATGCAGCAATGAACCACCCTGCAACAATCCAAAATGGCAAGTTTACAGAAATTTGGCTAGTGGCCTTTGAGACACAGTTTCACAGCACCTTCTTTCTTTTTCAATATGAAAGGCCTATTCTGTCTTCTGCTAGCAACACTTGGTTCCACAATGCAGCTGGACTGTGAAAGTCAAAGAAAGGTGTTTATCACGACTGAGGTGAGCAATGGGCAGCATCAGAGCAGAGCTCAGCCTGCTCTGACCCCATCAGCTCCATCACAGGTGTGCACACACTCCCATGCCCCAGGCAAGGGCTGGCATCATGGGAGTGCAAAGCAACCAGTGCAACCTGGAGAACATTAGGTCCCCAAGGGTTGTCTTGTGTTCCCCACCAAAATCAACCTTGCTGTGATTATGGGTTGTCTCATACGAGAGAAGTTTGCATCATGGCCTCTTCGTCGTTGTGGATATTCTCTCCTTTCAAGCTGCATTTATTTTTCAGGGTATCAAAGCTAGGAAAAGTGTGTAGAGCTGACAGTCACCAGGAATATCACAACAGATCGTAGCTGTCAGTGCATGAGTGAGGTTTTAAAGCAGGCAAACCCAAATGGGGATATCCACTCTGCAAACTATCCTTCTGCAGAATTTTTGTCTCAGAATGAGGCCTCACCCCTTTCAGACTTACTTGCCAGGAATTCCTGCTATAGGGTTGTGCTGTTGTGACATGCCTGGAAAATCCCACATTTGCTCACATTAGGAAATCAATCACTGAAATATGGAAAGTGAGGCCAGGCTATAAGTGATTTTACAGTATGCTTAACTGGTTTTTTTTGGAGAAGTAGCACAGCAGGGTCTTTACTTGGCCTTCCCACTCTGCACCTTAAAATTTTTTGATTATGGAACAGTTTTTTCTCTTTTCTTTTCTTTTCTTTTCTTTTCTTTTCTTTTCTTTTCTTTTCTTTTCTTTTCTTTTCTTTCCTTTCCTTTCCTTTCCTTTCCTTTTTCTTCTGCAAAGCTCTTTCATAGAATAACAGACTCAGAATATCCTGAGTTGGAAGAGACCCATAAGGATCTCAGCTCCTGGCCCTGCACAGGACAACCCCAAGAATTAAGCCATATGCATGAGAGCATTTTCCAAATGCTTCTTGAGCTCTGTCAGGCTGGTGCTGGGACCACTTCCCTGGGGAGCCTGTTCCAGTGCCCAAACACTCTCTGGGTGAAGAGCCTTTTTCTAATGGCCAGCCTAAACTTCCCCAGACACAATTTCAGGCCATTCCCTCAGGTCCTGCCACTGGTCACCACACAGAAGAGATCATTTCCTACTCCTCCTCTCCCCCTCTCAAGGAAGTTGTAGCTGCAATGAGGTCTCCTTTCAGTCTCCTCCAGGCTGAACAGATGAAAGTGACCTCAGTCTCTCCTCATACAGCTTCCCCTCAAGGCCCTTCACCATCCTTGTTGTCCTCCATTGGACATTCTCTAACAGTTTAATGTCTTTCTTATTTTTTGGCACCCAGAACTACCCCCAGCACTCGAGGTGAGGCCACCCCAGTGCAGAGCAGAGTGGGACAATCCCCTCCCTTGCCTGGCTGGTGATGCTGTGCCTGATGCCCCCCAGGACAGGGTTGGCCCTCCTGGCTGCCAGGGCACTGCTGACTCCTGTTCAACTTTCTGTTGCCCAGGACCCCCAGGTCTCTTTCCATGGCACTGCTTTCCAGTGTCTCGTTCCCCAGTCTGTCCATACATCCTGGGTTGCTCCATTCCAGGTGCAGAATTTGGCACTTGTGTCTGTTACTCTTCATCTTGTTGGTCATTGTCCAGCCCTCTAATTTTTCAACCTCTCTCTGCAGGGCCTGTCTGCCTTTGAGGGAGTCAACAGCTCCTCCCAGTTTAGTATCACCAGAGTAACAGCCCAGACAAACTTCCTAATACAGGCTTTCAGACTGGCTTCCTGGGCAATATTCTAAGCTAGCTTTCACTGTCACTTTATAGACATGTTCTTTCTAATTTTTCCTCATTTCACTTCAATAGCTTGTGAACAGTTGGCTTTAACCTCACAGGAAAAGCCAAGCGCTGTGTATGATGTCCTCAGCCTCAGCAGATTACCTTGATTTTTGCCACAGAAAGATCTGCCTGTGACTGATCTTATTGTTGCATTCCCCATTTGCTGCCTGAGAAGTGATTTGTCCCTACCTGTGCACTCTGACCTACGACATCCAGGTCCTGAGAGCTTATGGGTGGAGGCTACCTTAGTAACCACAGACATCCAGATAATGTTTGCATGAGGATCCCAATTTAGGTTTGTCCTTAAAAATGCAATGTGTAAATCTGATGAAATGTTACAGGTTTAAATCAGTATGAACCTACTGAAATCAATGAGGTTATTTGGATTCACAGCATAAGGGCTGACTCCATCCATTCTTGGACTACAAAACTTCCCAGTTCAAGCAATGGTGCTTCTTTGATTTTACTGTTTAAGAGCCAAACTTATTTAATGTATTAAGGAATTATCTTGGCATGAGAGGAAGAAGGGAGACAATGATATTTGTGAAGAGGCAGTGTTGCACAGTGTAGGGACAGACTGTCCTATAGCAATCCAAAGTAGACCAGGCTCTGGGAATGACTGGGAGGGAAAGCCTGGCCAATGCGAAGAAAATAACTTTAATTTAGCCGAGTAAATTGGGGGAGAGTGGGGATGGTAGTGATCTCCATTAGTGCAGCAAACATTAGGGATAAGGATGGTGATTAAGCTCGGGGGTGGCACAGCTGGTGTCACCACTTGCTCTGCCAGAGCAAACAGGCTGCTCTGCTCAGGAACAGCTTCAGACTGAAAATGAAATAGTGATTCTGGCCTGTTAGAGCGGGCAGGGTCTGAAAAGGATCCCTGAGGAAGCAGAGCGACAAAAAACACCTATGAGTTTGAAGATGGGGGACTGTGAGAGGGTGGGAGGGAGATGGTGAGAGGCAGTGAGGTCCTTGCCCATTCTCTGCATTTCACATGTCCCCTCACACCCACAGTCAGGGTCTACTCTGCCCAAGGGATGCTCACAGCCCTTTCCATGCAGTGTTCAGCTCTGCTAACAAAATTCAGTCCCCTCTGCAGTTGGTTTGGCCTTTAAACACTCACCCACCAGCCACTGGGCTGCCCTGAGGAACCACATCTTGAGGCACGCAGCACAAACTGGGTTCAGACCAGCAGCACTAGAGTGATTGGCTGTGTGGTGATGTCAGTGGCCTTCATCTTCCAGCTCCTATAAATCCACCTCCTTGTTCATTAGTGTGGACCCACATTGATACAGTTTTTTTCATGAACAACATCTCTTTTTTCTCTAGGTATACTGCCTTTTCATTTATTATTATTATTAGCTTATAAAAAGTCTGGAGATGTGTATTAAAGACCTGTGCATCTAACTAAGTCAGTAATAAGACATTCGTTTTATTTTTCCATTTTTTAAATGAGAAAAGCTTCCTGTCAGGCCCTCTTAAAGCATAGCAAAGATAAGCTTAATAAAAATGAAATCAGTGTCAAGAAAACAAGCCTATGGATAATGGAGTCCTCAAAGAGGTCCTGAAGAGAGAGCCACACTTATCTTTTAGGTCAGGTAGAGCTTGTGTTTCAACATTAAACTCTTACTTGTATCAAAACCAACCCTTGTTTCCATTGAAGTCATTAGTAGCCGTGCTCAGTTGATAAATAGGTTATTTAAATGGGGTGCTATTAAAATAACCTGCCACAAAGCTCAAAACACACAGATTTTCACTCAACAAATGCTTGGAAATATTTAGTGTGTGTTTTTCTCAACTTCTTCTAAAATTTGGATGTGTTATGAAGCATATTTACACTTACTGTGATGGCAGCATCATCTGATACAGTCTTTCTCTAAATGGACATTTGCAATAGACTGGGCAATCCCTGTGATGAGGCATTAGGTGAGCAGTAGTTGCCCATAAGCAACTACAGAATGTAAAAGCAGCAGGTTGGGCTGAACAGACACTGTGGTCTGATAAATGAGGTGTCTGTGCCATGTTCCTACTAACAGTATTAACAAGCACTATATGGTAAAGGAGAAAAAGGACTTATTTCAACCAGTGTTTTAATTACAAAAGCAGGTGGAATTGCTTTAAATTTGGTCCTGATGTAGAAACTCTGTCTTGTAACTGAAAATAAATGACCAGAGAGATGCTGAATGGTACAGCAATGCTCCTGGTGGATCACTCTGACACGAGCCAGGATGAGGAGGAATGTTGAGAAAACATGGAGAAGGCTCTGTTTCCTTCTGAGTCTAATTATTTATAGCCAGCTGAAACAGAATCTCTTCCTGTCTCTCATGCTTTCCTTCACCATAGTCCGTTGGACATACCAGGCTCAAGTCTGGCCAAAAATGTCATGGCCCTGGCTCATGTATCCTGTCATTTGTATGAGTGGGACCACGCTGTTGTGGCACATGAAGATCTTATTTCCTGGGAGCTCCTCCTGGACCGTGGGAGGATGCTGGAGGGAGGCTGGCATGTACCCTGGTCCCTGGGAGGATGCTGGAAGGAGGCTGGCATGTACCCTGGTCCCTGGGAGGATGCTGGAAGGAGGCTGGCATGTACCCTGGTCCCTGGGAAGATGCTGGAAGGAGGCTGGCCAGCCAGCTCCCTGCGGGCCAGCAGATGCATGAGGGGTTTAGGCATTTTGTCGGCGAGACAAGCACTACTTTCTCTTGTCGGAAGATCTTCTTCCTTCCTCTCTCCCTTCCTGAGACGGACAAAAGTATGTAAAATGCCAGGGCCTGTTCTCTGCAGGGGGCTCATTTCTGTCTCACTTCTGCTTCCAGACTCCCATGTAAGTGGCAGTCATGGGTATTACTAGACTTCATTTCATGTAAGGTAATTTACCTGCCAACTTTTGAATGTGAAGATCTTGTTATCCTGTTCTACAAAAAGAGTCTATATTTTAAAGTGATCTTTTTCTCTAGTTAAAAAATCACACCAAATAGTTTAGACTTTGCTTTAAACATGCTAGGGGTTAAGCATTCAGGATAATAGTTCTGTTATACCCTGCACTACTTACAGAGTCACAGAGGATGAAGAAGCTCTTCAGTAGCAATGCCACTGCAGGAACAGTGAAGAACAGAAGCTTGTTACCAGCATTATCCAAACAATAAGACAGTCCAGAATATCCTGAGCTTCGTATAATCAAGAACACAAGAGAGTGATTAGCGAGAGCTACAAGAATGTGAACACTAGTGCATGTTAATCAACCTGTCTTCAAAATATATAAAGAAACAGAATGTAAATTGGACATAAATTCCTCCTTGGGGTCACTTCGAAGTGCCTCTGGACCCAGAGAAGAATGTGGCCAGGCTATTTTCCAAAGGCCAGGTTAACATGAACTCCAAGAATACAGACACAGATCTGGTAGCATTCAGTGCAGAAGAAAAACCTGCTTGCTTTATAAAGAGATAAAGGTTGTAGATGAAACCAAACATCTTCCTCAAGTGGACGATGTCAGGGCAGTAGTGTGTGCCTGTTTTCTGCACTGTTATTTTTGGACACAGCCACCCTTCTCCCCTGGAACTGACTCACCTCTGCAGGAAAGCCTCTTCCCGCCCCAGGCAGTTGTCTGCATTTTCCTTCCACAGCTTCTGATTTCCTTCTAAGGGTTTGCACCAAACCTCACACACAAACAGTTTTAGAGCATGACCACTGTGACTGTTTTTACAGGGAGAGACCTGAGCCAAAGAAAACAATAAATACTTGAACTCTATCCCGTTAATCAGATCTCAAAGCATGATTACACCAAATCTCGTAAACCCCAACAAGTAATTCCTGCTGTCCTCACTTTGAGTACTTGGATGGTCAAGCACAGACAACTCAAGTTATTTACCCCAAATTCATGCTGTGTAGCAGGCCCAGGAACAGATTTTAGATCTAGACATTTGTAGGCAGCCCAAGCTGGAAGGGGTGAGTTTTCAGTCAACCTCAGCTCAGAAGCTGGTCTGAGATGTTCCTTCTCAGTGCCTTCACTTAGATTATACCAGGAGATTAAGAAGGGCAGGAACCCTCTGAGCACAGAGCAGACACAAACCTTTCTCTCAGCAACACTGTAGTTACTCTCTCTACAATAAGAGACTGTTCTTTCATGTAGAAAATGAATCCCAGTGATTTAGGAAGCAAGCAGACACCATGTTGCACAGCCTGATGGGACCGGGCACCCTAAAACAGAGCCCATCCAGAATCCCCAAGGACCTTTTGCAGAAGATTCTTGTGGTGAATCTTTCCTTCAAATTCCCAAATAAATTTGTCTTAAAAAAAACAGGCTGCAGAAAACGAAAAGCAAGAATCTTAGTAATTATTGTCTTTAAAAAATAAGGGGAGGGTGAAAGTGTCTCATTAGAGCTCAGCAGTCGGGTGGACCTGCAGGTGCCCAGGGGTGGGTGTGTGTGGTGGCAAAACCTGCTGGGAATGGGAGATAAGGTCATGCTCTGTCCTGGATTTTCGGGTTGTTTGGGGATTTTTTTTTGTCTCTTTGCCTTCCTCTTAGGCATCCCCTCAGGTGACACATGAACATCTTGTATCTTGCAAAAGTTTACAAAACTGCCTTTCGATAAAATTTTTGTTTTAACAGATCCATCTCCCTGAGCCCTGGGCAAGCTGTACCATCCAAGAGGAAAGCCAAATGCTCAGCATCCTTCTTCCCTGACCTGCACCACAAGGTCTCAGCTGACTGTTGCCAGAAAAGTCTTCCCTATTTGATCAGAAACCATAACACCAGTGAAAATTACAATTTCCTGACTAAAATTCAGATACAAAATCTGCATAGAGATGAATTCTTGAAGGGTCATATTATTCTCTGGGCTGATCACGTTTCCCTGCCCACTCTTTCTCATCTGAAGATTTTAATGGCTTAAATATGTCAGTGTTTGGAGCAGTCACAGTTTGTAGCTGTGTTTTAGAATAAATAGGAAGTGAGAAGACTTCAGCAGCCGTAAGGTTGCCATAGCAATTGTTTGTTGAAGAAGAGAAATTGCAACAACAAAACCCTGGAAAATACGCCACTGTGACTCTACCCTTTGCATCAGGCCCATCCAGACTTCAGAAAGGACAGGCTGCATGGGAGAAGGGAGCATTCCTGGCCCCTCTGCTGCTCTTCAGCAGGAGTTTGGGGAACCTGCCTGGGGGCACGGCCGAGGCAGTGAGCCCATGGGCTCAGTAGGAAGTTCTGTTGAGTGACACACGCCCGAGCTTTGCAGACACGTTAAATCACACATGAGTCATCAAGCGATCCCATCATTGTATCAGTGCAAGTACTTACTTATAAATCATAGATGAATCATAAGGCATTAGTTTGGCTCTTTAAACCATGGAGTATCAATCAGATGTTTTGTCTCAGATTTCAGTCTGCGATCACTTTGAAAACAAGCTGATCTCTGGTGTAGGAAGGTTATCTGCAGGGTGCTCTTATGCTACTCAGCTGAACATTGATGGGCCACTACCCAGACAAGTAGATAAATGGAAAATAAATCCACGTGCAATTTGGGGAATTTACTTTAACTTACATGAGAATATCTCTGAGAACCAAACACCACTTTTACCACTGTTATCTGAGCAATGCAGTGATAAATTGACAGCATTTGTAGGGAGTTTTTCCTCGTGGCTCTACATTTGATGTTTTATATATTTCATTTGCTTACCCCTGGCACCAGCCTTTAATGGCTGACTTGCATTATTACTCTAATCTTACAAGGGAAGGGGCAAGGACAGAATGTAAATGGGAGCCAAGGTGAGACAGACACAGCAGAGCTGGAAATTGATCTTGTTTCCAGGCTCCATTTGACACAGACCCTGCCTAATAGTGTAAACTCATGGTTGTTCTGCTGCCATTACAGCAGATGCTGCTGGCACCTCCTAGATGCGAGGGTCACACCATGTCTGAGCATCAGCATTTCAGTGATAACATTCAGAGACACCCCTGGGACATTTATATTCGCATGTCAACATCACTGGCCCAGGAAATAATGTTTGCATAAATAGTTTTAAAATGCTGTCTGGAATATCTTAACCACCACAGGACACCCTTCTCTAAATACAACAGTGAAGTGACCCCTGTGCCTTAGGAAGAGGGAGGGGGAGGCAGAGCAGTATCTCACTGGTCATCAAACCAGCAGCCAACCGCACTGGGCATCAAACAGCACTTGCAGAATGCCTCCACCCTTCTCACCCACAGGACAACAGCTCAGACTAGATCAGTGCTTCTCAAGGAAGGATTTCAAAGTTTGCTTCATGACTGTGTCTGTACTAGACTACAGTGATACACAAATGCTTCAGCTGTACTCACAAAATACACATGGGTGATGGCATATCCAGACCAGGTCTGATAACCTTATCGGGTACAGTTGGCCCCAAATGATCCTTTCTCTTGAAATATTTGCCATCATTTTGTCAGGCAGAGATGGCTCTGTTTTGGAAGAAGAAGGTGGACCAGAAAGCATCCCAAGATTTCTTCAAGCTCTACTTTCTTGTGGACCTTGTTCTGGTTAAAATCAAATCCATATTTCAGCTATTAGAGCTTATGAAGCAGAACAAACTGCTCGGATACTTCTTCAGTAGCCAGAGATCTAGTTGTGTGAGATATTCATTAAAAGCTGTGGAAGAACACCAAAACTGCTTTCCTACACAAACCAATGAACCATGTAAAATAAGAGCCCATGTCCAACAGTGGTCAGTTATGCCAAAGTCAGAGGGAGATGCAAAGTAGCACTTGGTGTAAATTCATTGCCAGCATATCACACAGTGTTGACCAGGAGTTAATACCATTTGCTTTCAGAAAAACAAGGCAGCTGTAGGATAATTCACGCCCACTTGCCCTGTGGATTTACACAGAACTTTACTTCCTCACAGCTGGCTGGTATTGGTAGTTGCTGAGTAAATTTTTCATGCACAAAGACCTCCTTGCTCTTTAAAATAAAAAACACCTTGTCATAAAGAAATGAAAATCTGGGACCTTTCACATATTCCCAAGGTAGTTTCCAAGACAGGATAGGAAAAGCGAAGGCTGCACCTAAAAGCCTGCATTAACGGAATGCTTGTGTCAGAGAGGGAGTAGGCGCCTTGCCCTAAGAAAAGACAGGTGAAAGTTTTGAGGTGGCAGTTCACTTCATCTGCTTGGACCAGCTCATGAGGGAACCACTCCATGCCAGGGAGGGCTCATCCCCAGCTCCTTCCCCAAGGCTGCCCCATGGCACAGTGTCTGTGGTGTTCCCGGTACGGAAAAACATTTCACCCATTCACTGACACAAACCTTCACGGTTACCGGGAGTGCCAAGATGTGAAGGTCAGTGCAAACAACCCTGCATGTTTGCCACCATTTGGAATCAAACACCTCAGACTGCAGAGCACATTTCTGCACAACCCTCCTTCTGCAGCTTCAAAACATTATGTATGCTTGGCATCTTGCTACCTCGACACTGAAACACTGTCGTCAGGCAAAGCTACCTCCCTTGAATTATGTACTGAATGCCAAGGAACATGAACCATCCTACAGCAGGAAATTTAGTTTGCTTTAAGCAAACTCAGCTACCAAATCCAAATTCTTTTTGCTATAAGACATGTTTGATAAAAATTATTTATATAAAGTTATCCTTTAGAGGGTTTGAACTGCAGGTTTGGCTTTCTCACTGACTCTGCTTCAACACTCAGATGAAAGCTTTTTATTTCCCTACATTCCATTTTTTTTAGCTTGGTCAAAGATCACTGCTCTTGCCTGACAGCAGAGCACATCTTCTGAAGTCCAAGTCAAAGCCCATGGGTGCTGTCTGTCTGTCAGCACGTGGACTGAGGTCCCTGGTTTCAGAGATGTAAATACTGACTTGATATCAGCCAAGCATCATTTCTAAAGCCGTTTCCAAATCCTCCATGCTAAGGAACTACTACTGTCTTAGGAAAGGCTTCAGCAAGCGGAGACAGGTCTGCTCATGATCAGTTCCCTCCTCTTATATTACTGCAGATATTTACCTTAAAATAAGATGCTTTGTTCATGAAATAGCATCTATTCCTTGATGCATTCCCCTCTAAAATCCAGGTTTGTTTTAATCTTGGTATCATAGGCTTCCTGCAGCAGAATTAGTAGGCTACATTAACAGGATCAGAAAAAATATTTCTCATTTTTTGGAATTCTTATGCACAACAAGCCAAGAGTGGGGAGAAGCATAAGTTTATACTGTCTCAGCAGGGCTATTTTCTACTGGAAAGCTTTTGGATTTTTCATCATTAGATTATGAAATTACTTTAATTTCTTAGCATCCCCCTTCAAGGTAATACATCCACAGGAACTCTTAAAAATGGATTTTTTCCCTACCCCTGACAGAAGGACTATCAGTGTCCAATAGAAACTCCTGGCCATGCCCAGCCCTCTCCCAGGTAGTGACCATGCAGCACCAGAGAGAGAAAGTAGGACAAAATCTGTGCAGCATATGGCCTGTGAGGCAACTCCTCTGGTCCCGCAGCTGCTGAGGGGGAGTGGGAGCCGTGTGGCCTCTCCAGAGGCCACGAGGAGCAGCCAAGTGGCCCACGAGGCTGTGGGGAGCCCAGGCTGGCTCTTGGCCAGTGGCAATGTGCACAGCATTTGGCTGGCAGAGGGGCACAGATGTACTGCTGCGAGCAGCCAAGCTGCCTCCCTTTGGTTCTGCACAGCCCAAGGGGTGGGTGAGTGGGAAGCTGGACGTGGTCTTGGCTGAAGAGCGATGGAGGGCGGCTCTCGCAGTGATGCGGGCCAGGGGGGTGAAGGGCTCCACTGATGCAAATTCAGGGTCAAGTAAGAGATGTGGGAGGTGCTGCATGGTAGGAGCCTTAAGGCATTACAGATGGCAGAGGGGAGCAATGAGGAGGGACCCCGGATCTTCTGGAGAAGAGGAAAGGGAAATCGAGGGTTAAACACTGTGGGTGCACGGAGTTGTGGCCCAGTAGTTTGATGTTTGATGGTCTCTAAAATCCAGTGTGCCCGTGAGAGCTGGCCTGCACTGGGCTGTCTCTCCGAGCTTCAGGAAACCATCTTCACCTCAAGGAGCACCTTCACGGTTTACATTTGTAAACACCAGACCCACTGAACAGTGGGGTGTGGATCTGAAATGCTTGCACAGCTCACTTGAGTCCTGTTCAGGTAGAGCAGCATTTATGCTTTACATTTTTCTGTTTTTTTAATGAATGAGTCTTGTATTCCTCAAGATTGTTGGCAGAATTTTCCAAATGGGGACTGGGTATCACCCAACCACATCGCCTCAAGCTCCCATTTCACCACAGAGTATAACTAAAAGTGAAACCCTTCTCTTTCTGATGAGCTTCTTGTGAGACATTCTGGTTAAACTCCTTTGACAGATGTGCAGAAGGAAAGTGATGGTGACTCTGATTTCTGTAGCATCTCCTGTAGCTTTGGCTGTGCTTGGCTCCAGTTGTGCATCAACAGGTGAGCTCTGGAGCAGACAGACCTTGAATCCAGCAAGGCACACACTGTGGCACAGCCACCAGATCACCCAGAGCAGAGGAATTATGTTACACATTATGGTGCACAACAGCCTCAGGGCACCTAAGCAATGACCCAAAACTAACTACAGGAGTAAAAGTTCTACAGATTATCACTGAATGCAACATTAGTTATTTATTTCATTATCATATTCTTTAAAATAATATTATTATCTTTACAGGAAAAAACACCACAACCACTTTTTCTTAGCAATGATTGCTTTTTTTCTGTGCTCATTATAAAATTTCTTATATCAGAATGGGATGCTGGGTGGAGCTTAAAATGTCATACAGACAAATAAGACTTCATAAGCAAGTATGATTCATTACCACCACCAGATAACAGAATTACCAATTCAAAGACCTCTGAACTGTTCAGTTCTCACTGAAGGTATTACATTTATTAACAAGAAGTATTTGCACGAGACAGCTTCTCCACATTCTCAAGAGGGCATAAAGGCACTACAGTGTGTATCAGCCTGTGTAAAGAAAATTAGACACATCAAGAAAAAATTAAAGAACTTAACCTCTTCAAATTTGGCTTCAAAGGGAAACACAGTGTAAACCTGCTCTTCTTTCTACTGCCACTAGAATGTCCCAAGGGGGCTTGTAGCAACACTCAGGCTCTGGGGATGACACTAGTCCTGGGTGGGTGCATGCTCTTCACTCAGACCCAGGCAGCCATGAAGAACAAAAAACGAGCCTTGGTGGTTAAGTGCCTCTGTGAGTTGGTGTTGCCTCACATCATCACTGCCTCACGTCCGCAAGGCACGGGCACAGGCGGCACTGCCTCTTTCCTTTGCTCTTCTGGAAGCTCTTCCAAACTCTCCATAGCAGATCCATAAACCAGCAATATCTTCAACCTGTCCTGATGAAATTTTTCCCTTCTCATTGCAGAAGATGTGTGCTGTGCAGCACTGCCAGCACTGGGGAGAGCGATTTCCAGGCATCTGGCCCTTTGCTGGTCAAACACATACTCAGGAACCAGCCTGCAGGAGTTTAATGTACGTTCAAATCTTCTGCCAGGTGCCATTAGATCAGGACAGGTTTTGAAGAATGGGGCCAGAAGAGCCCAAGCAAGCAGGTGCAAATACCTCATGGTCAACCCTTTTTGTTCAAATAGTTAAATACCAAATCTTTCACACACTTTGCTCTCTCATCCCATAGTGATCTGCTACAAGGAGCATGGTGGGTGTAAGGCACGAGTAACACCCCGTGTAGCTAACCCAGCTGAGTTCTTCTGTGCAGACAATGTGCATTTTGTCCATGCTCACTAACTCTGGGTAAGTCTGCAAGCTTGTCTCCTCCTAAGCCTCCTGAGAAGGAAGGGCCTTGCTTGAGCAAATCACCATTAAAAGACAGAAAAAGAAGGTAGGAATAGGCAGGCAATGTTTTTTTACAAGGGTGATTACCAGAGAAGTCCCACAGGAATCTCTTCCAGAGTTTAGATCATATGAACCATATGGATCATATGACAACTTCTTCATAAATGATTTGAAAGAGTGAGGAACAAAGATTGATGATGATATAAACTGATTCAAAGCAATAAAACTGAAAGCTGACTGTACAGAGTTGTAGTACAACCTTGCAATAAATGGCTGGATGATAAAAAGCCAGATGAAATGTGATATTGATAAATGTGGGATAATGCATACTGGAAAGACAACTTTAACTCCATGCACACAGTGATGGGCTCTGACTGGCCTGCTACCACTCAGGAAAGAGATCTTAGAGAGGTTTGTTAAACTGTCTACTCAAAGCTTAGGATCAGTTTGAAAAGGCTAATTTTAATAATACTACTTGGAAATTATAGAAAACAATTTGAGAAAAAAACCAAGAAAATATTGCAGGGATTGTATGCCTGCATCTTACCATACATCTCTACAGTGAGCACCGGCATCTCTTCCCAAAGCAATGTAGGAGCAGCAGAAAAAGAACAAAGATGTGAACCAAGGGTGATACAGGGAAGAACCTGAGAGAGATATGGAATCCCCAGCCTATGGAATAGAGGACCACGAGGAATATGTTAGGGTTTATAAAACCTCAAGGCACATAGGGTAGATTAACAGGGAGTAATGATTCAACTTCTCGCGCTACTGCTACTACTACCACTACTAGTACTACTACTAATAATAAGCTAGGAGAGCCTCACCTAAAATTTCTAGCAGCAGATTCAAAAACAAGAGGTGCACACAGTGTGTTGTTAAAATGGGGAGCTCACTGAGACATGACATTGGTGGATGTCACAACTGTATGTGTTCAAACAGTGAATGGAAATAGTTGATGGAAGACAGAATATATCAAGTATTATTAATCACAAAGACATCATACTTGACTCAGGAGTTCCTTGGCAAAGCCTGCTGGGGAAGTTCTCCTACAGCTTTCACACTTTTATGCATGTTTCTAAGCATCCACTATCACTCACCTTATTTTTTAAGGGTATTAACTTCCTCACAGTTCTAAACATCATTCTGCAGTCCCATCAGAGGTGTGAGAATGCAGCAGTGAAACCTAGTAGAAACGTAAATCAAGCTCACAGGGGACTAAATGATACCAGGGTGTGCTAACCCAGGTCACAGAAAGAACAGGGGCTTCTTGAAAAAGAGGATTTCTATGGCAACGGTGAAAAATTATGATATTCTTGTTTGTCTTCACATCTTTTGATCTGCAGCAGCCTACGGCTTGCACAATCTTTATCTCTTTTTCTGAACAGGGGCAGGGACAATCTGCTGACCATCCAACCATCCACTCTCAGCAGTGTAGATTTGGTCCTAATGCTTTCTGGCTGGCAGGGACCTTAACAAAAAAATTGGGAATATGTAGTGTTTGTAGTGTGCTTAATGAAGTGGAGGATTAAGCTTACAAAATAATACAAAGAAGAACAGTATAGATAATTAATTGTGAAGATAATAACAAGACAAGATTTGTTTCCTATACATTGGGGGAAAATAGGTCTTTTTTGGTATTTGAGCTTGTAGTTGAACTTGTAAAGAACTTTGAAGCTTTCTCCTCTGTATTCCTTCTCACTTTTGGCCAAATTGCCCCACGCCAGCCTCTGTGCACTTAGGATAACCAGTAAAATCTTTACTGAGGGCTGCTGTGCAAGACCTTTTTATAGGCTTCATATATGTCATGATGCCCAGATTGGTGCAAAAGCGAGCTACAAGTCTCAGCCAACCCTTCCACTTGCCAGGCTTCCTCTGCAGGGTGCACAACACAAATCTCTACACAGGAAAGGCAGTGGATCTCTGGACCTCTCAGAGTCTGGGAAAAAATACAGGTAGCCTTTACTTTCTGCAGGTACAAACATTTCATGCTCACCGTGGGTGGGCTGAGCATCTGCAAGAAGATTAAGGTAGTTGTCAGTACAGACACTTCACACAGAAATGAGAGACATTTCCTATTCCAAACTACTGCTGCCTCATCTGAGAATGGGTGAGCAAGTGTTAGACATGATTTTGGAGCATCTACAGTGTGTGAATGCAAGCTATGTATTAAGGAAGGTTATTAATTTTAAATTGATCATCTTAGTGCAGCTCTGAACAGAAATGTGTCAAGTTTGGCTGCTAATCTGAGGGGAAGCTGTGCTCAGAGGAGTGCTGGTTAGGCAAAGGAGCCAAAATAAGAGGTACTTTCAACAAGTCTGAGAAATATTGATTTGGATGGACTGTACTGACAGTAAAACCAGTGTGAGCAGGGTCTGGTCTGCTGTGCTGGTGAGGGGCTGTGCAGTGTCCCCAGGGATACTCTCCTGTCCCACGGGTGCTTGTGCTAGCACTGTGCCTCCACATGGGCACAGCTGAAATGCCCTTTAAATGTCAGTGAACAAAGTAAGGAAGACATCAATTAGATATTTACTCCACCCGATTTTATGCCTTCTGTGGTGTCAAAATCCAGTATTATAAAATGGAGGAAATTTATAAAGAAAACTAAGCATCTAGAAGAAAAGGCCCTAGGTGGCAGGACAGGTGATAAGGCAAAGACAGGATGACTGCTGTGCTGGTGCTGTCTGTCAGATAAACCTTCTCTTCCTGAGCAGGTTGTTAAGCCTAGGAGAGGGCCGATGTAGCAGCAAATTCACAAATAGGTTAGCACCTCTCAACAACTGAAGGACAGCAAGTTGGGGTATTAGACAAAAAAGTAAAAAACTGCTGGGAGACAAGAGTAGAAATGTAATTATGGAAGATAAAACCTGCCAAGGAGAATATTTAATTCTTTGAGGAGATTATGTGTTTGATTTATAACTGCAAAGACATAATAGAGTTTTGCAAGGTTTCTTTCTGAGCACCATATTGGCATTCTGATTAGAAATTGTCAATGTACAATATTAATAAAGTGTTATGTGGATAAAGAAGTGACTAATAAACAGCTCAAAAAACTGTTTTCTTCATCAAACAGATTTGTTATCTATGGGATATTATGAAGTTCAGCAGTATCTTGGTACCTCTCCAAAATTTTTATCCATTATCCCTGAGACACCAAGTCACTGTTGGTAAAATTTCAAATGCAGCAACTCTTGGGGAGGGCAGACAGATCTGGAACACGTAGCAAACTGAGACATCTAAAATGCAAGGCATTTAAAAAAAATTCAAATTCAAAGCTGGTCTGACCCAAGCAAGGCAGACCAGCCCTAAGAAGAGCTGTATCTTAGAACTGGCTCAGGAGCAACCAGTGCAATGTACCACCAGCATTCAATGGGCTTAAAAAATGCAAAGGAGTTGTCTTGTGGGCAGAGAGGCAAGAGAAGTAATGCACTGTGTTAAGGAAAACATGGAGAAACTGGATATTTCTGTCTCAGCCCTTTCCAGTGCCTCCAGACCACAGAAACCACCAGCAGCCCTCGTACTGTGTTGGTTGGTGAGGCTCTTCCCCACACTCCCTCCAAAAAAGCCTGCACCCACCTTACTCCATGATGGATTTTAACCTCCCGTTATGTGAGACCTGAGTTTGCCCAATCACCTGAAAAGCAGGCACCTGACAGGAATATAAGCAACTCTAGAGAACACTGGTCTGCAAACAAATGTTCTCCTGGCAGCTGGTAAGAGCAGACAGGGAATGGGACCAGCAGCAGCGTTCATGGCACCGCTAAGGAATTGGCGGTGGCCAAGGGTGCTGCTGCTGGGGCATGCACTGCTTTGTCAGAGCACTTCATTGCTCAGTGTCTGTGAACCGCCAGTGCTGTACACATGTCACTTTCTAATTTATTTTTAGCTAATGAAGTTTCTGAGAAGCAAATCAGATTGCTATTGACACTGAGTCTAATGCAGCCCCTTCTTTGTCACAGTCAGTTTCTGAAATGAAGTTATAACAGTGCTGTAAAAAATACTTGATGTGACAGGCCTGGAAGATGAAATGGTTTGTTGATGTCAGTCTGTGCTAATGGAAGCTGAGCTGAATTGCTCAAGAGCAACAAATTATATAGATTTAGGGCACAGAACAATTTCAGCTACATCACCTTAATGTCCTTTGTAATGAAAACAAATTGTTTTGTGCTATATAAAGTGGTGCCAGTGGGAGCTGGAAAGTTCAAAATGACACAAGGACATTGGTAGGTTCCTCAACCAGCTCAGTAGAAGCATGACAGAATGAAAAATGAGGAAGGAACCTCACTGGTTCCTTCCAGAAGAGTTTGGTCCCCAAGACATAATCCTGAACCTTTGTTTAGATACTACACTAAGCCAAATATGAAGAAATATTCTTGTTTTATTCATAGCAGTAACTGCTGATCATTTGCCTTTATCAAAGTAGCCATCAAACACCTCTGAAGCCTGGCCTGTGTCTCAAAGCGTTTAGTCACTTAAACTACAGTGATATAATTGCAATGGAAGAAAAAACAACCCTGAAATAAGTGGCTCTACCAAGGAGCTGTTAATTCAATACAGTTTATTTGAACTGTGCAAACCAACATTAGCACTCTGATGAGCAATCATTATTTCTATGGTGTGGCACCTCAGGCTCCCAACAACACATCTGCATCACTCTGTACTGCATCACTCTGTACTGGGTGCCAGATGAATATACAAATCTGAAGCCAATATTTTTGTACTGGGCTTTTAATAACCAAAATATATTTGGAAAAGATCAAGTTCTTAATTGAAATGGAGTAACCATATCCTTCTTTAAAAGAAGAGGAAAACTCAAGTCAGTTCAATGCTTCTTTCTATTCTATTTCTATTACAAAAGTGGGAAAGGAGACATTTACAGATTTCCACATAAAAGAGACCTTTTCCCACAAAGACATTGGATTGCTGATTCATATAATCATATAATAAGGTCATATAATGAAGTCCTTTCCTCCTTCCCAACCCTGACGATGGAGAAGCACTATCTTTTTTCGTGTGGAGATGACTACATTTTAGTGTGACTCTTTTGTATTGTAACAGTGATTTTTTTCAGGAATAAACTTCCTTTGTACATATATGTTCATAAATGCCTCGAGGCTAGTCTTTAAATCTTAATGGTCTTACTAGATACAGCCATGTCTACTTTCTGTACTGGAAAAAAAAATCGGAATAAATTTGGATGTCACTGTATCGGTGTTGTTACAATTGGCCACTGACAAGACTGGCTTTTGACCAGGTTGGTGAGCCAGATGCAAGAGCTGTGGTGCTGTTCAACAAACAACACAGCTGTGAGAGAGCTCTGGGACCACTCTGGTAGGCCTCAGTTGAGAACCACCACAGTTACTGATGCTCTGTTTTGCAATAAAAGAAAGCTCTTACAGCCTTGACAGGTATATATTGCTTGGATCATATCCCATTTCCACCTTTTGATGCTTAGATGGCACATTAAGGACCTTGTTCACTTTCAACTAATGTTTCTACTGACTAACTTTTTGCTAATGCATCCACCAGAAAAGCATCGTAAATACTTCTGGAGACAGACTTTAATCATATGGCTTTCAGGAAATGTGTGCTTGGCCAAAATGAAATGCATGAAAGAACTGGCAGTCAGATCCACAGAAAGCAAAAATCACATTGTATGAGCTGGGTGACTTTTTCTGCAGCATGAACAATGGATTATCTTGGGAACATAAGCAAATTCTAAGAGGAAATGTATTTACTTAACCACTGGCAAAATAATTTGAATATCAAGTACATTTGTAGAAGATCAAAGTCTATCCAAGGATGACTAAAATGGACTAGTCTGATAGAGCACACAGCCAGAGAAAAAATATTCTCCATTCTATGCTCCATCAAATTTACACAAGTTTCCAAATGGCCTTCATTCCTTTGCACACATTATTAGTGCTTTGGTTATTCATGTACAGAGGTACATTGAACAAATCCATGAAGTATCTGTGTGAAGCTGTGTATCCCAGTGCAGCCATTACACAGACACCTTCCAACTCACTCCCATGCAAAAGTGAAATTTAAGCCTAAAATGGCCTTGCTGATGAACTAATTCCTTTCAAAAATTACTCTGCTGAGCAACAGCTATTTTATTATTTGACAGCACATAGAGGAATTGTAGGCAAAACCCATGCTGCTGTTCCAGAACCTGGAATCTGAGAATCTCCCCAGTACAAGGAGGAGGATGTGGACACATTACAGCAAATCCAGTGAGGGCCACAATGGTGATGGAGGGACTGGAACATTCATCACGTGAGCAGGGGCTGAGGTGGGACTGTTCAGCCTGGAGAGGAGAGGGCTCAGCGAGATCCCATCAATGTGTTTAACTACCTGATGGGGAGGGAGCAAAGAGCACACAGCCAGGCTCTTCTCCCTGGCACCCAGGGACAGGACCAGAGGCGTCAGGCACAGACTGAAACACAGGAAATTATGTCTAAACATAATAAAAAGACTTCTCTTACCGTAAGGGTGGTTGACCACTGGAATAGATTGTGAAGTCTCCACCCTTGGAGACACTCAGAACCCAAGTGGACACAGTCCTATGTGACCTGCTGTGGGTGACCCTGACCGAGCAGGACTTGGACCCATCGCTCTCCAGAGGTCCCTCCTGCTGACACCACAGCATCCTTGCCCCACTTGAAGGCCTGGTAGAAAGGAGAAAACATTCTTGAACTTTGCAAAATTTTATTACTTACTTTCCTTCTCCTCTTCTACCTCGCTCTTCTCATATCCTTACTTTATTTCTTGTGAGTCTCTGAACTGCAATTTTATGAGGCAACTGGCTGAGTTTTGCTATGACTGGACTGGATTATGACTGGACAGGATTATGGCTGGACTATGTCTCTCGTGGTAAAGGCTTTCCTGGTGCCAAGGACATCTCCTTTATTAAAGCAGCTCTTGGTCTTCTATCTTAAAAACAAAAGGAAGATGAATAATAGCAATGCAAACCTCGCATGCTAAAATCAACCAACACAATACAACAAATTTTGAACCTCACCTCTTAAATTCCTGAGGAAGAAACCATTCATTAAGGACTGGAGAAGAGAAAAAACAGAAAAATAAAAATTAAAATTAAAATTAAAAAAAAAAAGAAAAATAAATTTGAGGGTTATGGTGTTTCTAATTGTACACCTAAATATATATATATATATATGTGCCATTTACAGTTCAGTTGTGGTACTAATAGCTTGTCTCATTTTGTGTGACAGGATAGTATACTGAGGTAGGAAATAGAAATGAAGGGAACATTCATAAAGATGACAGCAAGCACAGTAAATCCTCAGGATCCGGGCAGGGCAGGGCACTCACAAACACACCACTGTCCCTGACAGCCCTTTGCCAGGGGTCTGTCACTGATGAGACAGCTCTTGGCCTGAGACACTATCACGCCTTTCCTGCACACACAGGGGATGATAACTGGTTTGCTTGGATGGGAAAAACCAGAATTTTCATTGAATTCGGTACCTGGGCAGGCAGCCTGCTGCCTGCTGAAACCTGACATATGTGACTGGTTCAGCCTCACAAGAGGCAGAAAGAGAGGAAATCCAGGGTAAGGAATAACTCATAACTACAAGCAGAACAAGAGTAAAAAAAAAAGGAAAAAGATCACTTCGGTGCAAACCCCTGCTAGGTATAAGACAGATGGTTTTCCATGGCCAAGAACCAAGATTTTTTTTTCCTATTGGCCAGAAATTGCATGAAATCTTGTTATTTATTTATTTACTTAGTCTTCAATTAAAAATACCATTGAAACAAATCTGACAGTATTCAAATTCCGTTTACTCCAGCCTTACCATTTCATCCACTGATAGGTTTAATTCCTTTTTGATCTTTGCTGTATAGAATTTTTATAAGGGCTGCTGACAGTTTCACTCTGCATCAGCTCCCAAGACTTTCCAGCAGCAAACCCACTTGGGCAGGTACAGCAAGAGCAAGACTTGCTTCTCTTTCTCCTCCTGGAAGATGATGTCATGGTGATTGCAATGACATCATCTGTATGCTGGGAGGGAAAAGCAGTCCCACACATCTCCAGCCGGGGTAGGGGAACAGGAAATAAAAGACTCTGTGCAAGATGTGCTGCAGAGGCTCTGCCCCTCCTCAGCACAGCCACACTGTTCACCCTGATGGAAGGTCAAGCCCTCTGCAAGCACATGGTACCTGGAGGTGGTGATTGCATCCCTGCTACCAGCAGCACCAGACTCCCAGCAGAGGCTCACAGAAGGGTGGAGGCTGGAAGGGACCTCTGGGAGTCATCTGGTCCAAGAGTGGATATCTGCACTTGTGGAAATATTGTTTGTGTTATTTCATTCTCTCCGAACTGTACGAGGTATGCTGAGACCCTCGTATCTAGCTTTGCTCATTAGATCCCTGGAAAAGAATGGGCTATGAAATCTATTCATCTCTTTCTCTTACATTTTTTCAAGGTGCTGCCATGCACATTTTGAAGTGATGGTCTGGCACAGCATCATGCTCAGCCAAGTTTTGCTGAAGGTGAGGATCATCTGGGGGCAAGGTGGTGACACAAGCAAGCTGACAGCAGAGCTGTGCTTGGGGCAGAAACACGGAGTGTGAGAGGGACTGGCCTGCTCTGTGATGGGATCTTCCACCCACCACACCGGCAGTGCTGGGGCTGTCACAGCCAGCCCAGCCTCACCTGAGATAGTGAGTTAAAAACACATAACATCAACCAAACACAAGGCAGAAGGGAATAACCTACAGGAACTCAAAACTCCAGGATGACAAGACCAAGGGAGAAGAAGTCATGGCCATGGGACAAGGGGCCAGCAGCGAGCAAGGCATGGCACTGCCAGGCTTGGAGAGCTCCCACCTCCTCTCCTCTCAGCCACCAACCACAGCCGAACCAGGCAGGGAAGTGGCTGGGAAGCATTTCAGGGAGATGATGGGATGTGACAGACGTGGTCTGGGATAAAACCCAATACATTAGGTAAGCCTTTATCTCAGGGCTGACTTTGAGATATTGGCAAATGAGAAGAGTTTGTACCACATAATTACTTCTAAAAACAAAAGTGTTGGGGTTTTTTTTCATGTAAGAAAGGTCTGGTTATGTGATCCAGCTGGATTTTTATTTAAAATCCTCTCCCCCAGATTTTGTCATAACATTTTCACAAAGCAAACTGCCCAAGGACTGAATTAGAATAAGCCAGAGCATTAAATCTGTTAGTTCACAAGGTTTTAATTTTCTCTTTGTTAAATTTAGTGAAAGTTCTTTTACAACACCCTAAAAGTGTTATTTAAGAGAAAAAGTGATTTTAGCAGTCAGAAACAGGACACAAGGTGTCAGGGCTTATGAATCAGATCGTAAAGGGTAAAGCTATGAAAATCCACTGATTTCCACTAAACTAAAGCCATTTTACACCACCTGAGCATCTGCTCTTTCAGCTTCAGCTCACCTCCACTGCCAAATCTCTGTTGTGATAATGTCCTTCGACAGAGGACATCCATTAATGGAAACAACAATATGATTTTTCTTCCCTTTCTGCTGTTCCAAAGATAATTACAACTATAGAGTCTCAAGAAAGGTTGTCTCTGCTTTTGGTTTTGTACAAGGACATTATTTTGCAATGTTGAACACAAGGTTTAATCACAGCTTGCATTTCCTTAGTCACCCTGAAACACAAACACCAAGGGAATTCAGCCCTTTGAGCATCGCTGTGCAGGCTTACACGTGTCCTGCCTTCCTCGGCCATCGTGGGGCAGAGCCACCTCCTCCAGGGTAGGTTTTGGAGGGCTCCCTGCTAACAGACCGGCTGTCCGGCCTCTCCGTCCAGCTCTCCATCCTCAGGCACATTTCATGGGCTTGGATAAGAAAGGAGAGGCAGACATCACGTCTGCTCATTGAGCAGATAAAATAACTGAAATGCTAAAAGAGAGCCATGAGCCCACAGCCCCAAATGGAGAATGGGAAGCAATGGCAAGACGCAAGGGAAGGGCTTTGCACTACTGTAGAGGAAACCATGACCCTTCAGAAAGACAGCACAGAGAATTTATTAGTGTTTCATGAGTTCTGTCTAGAGGTCAGACCAAATGTACAGGTCTCTCTGGGGATTTATTCCATCATTCACCCTCAAGAAAATTCCAGATTTGTAGCCTGCAGGTGACCCATCTTTGCTCATGGATGCATTTCACCAGAAGTCCCAGTGTCTGAGTAGAGGCAGGACCCAGTCATACCCACACCTGGCATTCCTGTGCTGGTTCACAACTATTCATAAGCCTTTTTTAGGTTATGCTCTTCAGAGCTGGGTGAAAACTGTACATCTGTTGCTTGCTTTTAAGTGTGCAGCCTGCAGGAGACAACCCATCATGGACTGAGTGTGCCATAGGAGAAACCTTCACAGTCTGGGGAGTGAAAGCCTCGATCAGCTTTAGGTTTAATAAATTTCCTTTTCTAGGTAACAAGCTTCACCTTAGAAAGGGCAGCAGAGTGCCCAGCAAGGACCTCAACAACCCACCGTGATGCAGATGCCTCAGAGCCTGCGGAGCGGCCACGGCAATCCCAGCACAGCTGGGGAGAGATGAGACTCTGAGGAGTCCCACACTCTTTCCAAGTAACTCAGTCTCACACCTGAGAGACAGTGATCCTGCTGGCCAGAGAGGAGGCAGGCTGCCAGCACTGCATGGGGAAGGAGTTTGCTGATCATTCCCTGAAGCAGATGCAATAACTTCAGTCACCAGGGCTGTCTTTCAGCAGCACAGAACTCTGTGTGAAAGAGCATGCCTTGAAACCACGTGAAATGGCATGACTGTCCCTTTTCTCATTCTCAGACCTGCTGTGTGAGGGTTCCTGCCAGGGATGCCCATGCCCTTAGGGTGGCACCCCTGGAGCACCAGCAGGCTCCCCTGCCTGCCTCAGCCCTCTGCACCATCACACTGCAGGCACCTGTCCCACCAGAGAAAGATGCCCACTCTTACCAGAGGTCTCCCAACCCAACCCAGCAGTTCCCAGCTACAGGCTGGAAAGGCAAACAGGACCATGATCCCCATCCAGAGAGATGTCAGCAGCACAGTTTGAGTTGCTGATCTGGGCAGCAGCTCCAGCCCCGAATCAGGCAGGGGGGTTGAGACTGCCATCACAAAATGCTGCATCTTGCAAGCCTGGCATTTGGTCCAAAGCTCACCAAATGCAGAGCAAAAAGCTCTGCATTTCATGACATTTGGATTAGACCCCCCACCTTTAATACAAAAAAATGTTCTCTTGGCTTACTTTTCTTTCCATTATTAAAAAAAAAACAAAACACAAACACCCAGTAAAAGGGCTGTTACTTGAACCTACTAGATAAGTCCCTCCAAATCCTTATTCTCTTGTATTCCAGGACATCTGTACATATTAAGCAAAAGAAACTATTATCTGCTACAAGGCAGGTGTTTTAGCTGTACTGGGACTTAGAAATGAGAGTCTGGCTAAAAACTAATTCGATTCAATGGGAAGTTCTTTAATTTAACACACAAATTGATTTGTTTTGGCTGATCAGTAGTGATAAAAATAGAACGATATGCTTTGAAATAATTAAAGAAACATTTAACTGGAATAAAATGTTGACTACAAATGCCTTCTGAATGAGAATAATTGTCATTTCAGTTTTCTGAGAAGAGATTTGGAGCTGACAATGATGTGGACCAGTTTTCTAATACAGGGGTCCCTGGCTGCTTAGAGACTACAGAATTCATGTGCTCCATTTGAGAGCAACTATCTGACTTTAGAATGTGGCATTTAAAGTGATGCCATAATTTTTTTTAATGCCCTTACTTGCACATTGTGTTCCAATCCTTTTTCAGTACGCAATTAAACACTCAAAAAACCTGAAAAATATATAGTAGGAAAAAAATTAAAGATCTTAGTTTCTGAAGTTCTTCTTCATTTATTCCCTTCCTGAACTGCTCAGAAACTGTAAGGATCTGGATAAATCCAGAAGTATCGTCCTCTAAAGAGAGTTACATAGTGTTTTGCACTACAATAAAGAACCTGTGACATTGTTGAGTGGTTCTTCATCTCTGTAAAAAGTAAAGCATGACTTCTTTGATCAGTACCTCGTGCTCTAAACTGAAGGGTAACTCAGTGTGATTAGTTTGAGATGGAAATTAGTGGATTTCCTAAGAAAAAGGGGTTTAGGCAAAATCTAGAAACCTGGTGTCTGGCCTATCAGGGTGAAAAGTCTGCACTGAGAATCAAAGCAAAGCGGCTTTTGTTTTTTAAGTTCATGAACCAGGACACCTGGAGCACTCCTTGACAGGCATTTGCATCATTTCCACTGGAGAAGTTATCAGAAAATATTAATAAAAATAATTCAATAATATTTTCCAAGGATATTCATCAGTCATTTTCTTTGTTTTTTAGTAACTTTCTTTGTTTTTACACCCACAATGACAGCCCTGTAACAGATTCTCATGTTCAAGCAGGGTGTCGTGGGCTTTGCTGATGCATATGAACATCATTCATAATAGGGTCCATGGTATTATTTTATTATAGTGGTCTGTGTGATTTTGTGTACATTGAAATTACATCAAGAACTCTTTTCTTTATCAAATAGCTTGAAAATGCTGCGCATAAGAAACAACTCAGACAATCCTCCAATATTTTTATTGTGTTACAATTTCCAAGGGACACGTTATATGGAGTAAATGTCTAAGCCAAATATTGCAGCAGGAGAGTGAGCAACAGAGTTGGTACATGGGCTGATCATGGAACTGGGAAGAAGGGCAGAACTCCAGGGTTGTCCTCCTGGTTGTGCCACCAACCTGAAGGGTCATATTCTGACCAGCTTCCAGCAGGGATTTCCTTCCATTAACTATCTCAGGGTGGGTACAATCCTGCCTTATCACCAGTAACATTTCACACACGGGTGTAAAATGGGCAGGTTGAGTTCACTACACCAGGTAAGAACATTTTCTATTTTTATTACCCAGCAAAAACAGTCTGAAAGTCAGGGGTATTTAACATTAACAAGTGCCTTGGGAAACCCTGGGATTCCTATGCAGTGCAAGAGGAAAACATCATAACCACTGCGAGCAAAGGGTATCATTCTTTGTCACCCCACCGATACCTTTCTAATTGTGCTCTCTATACATCTTTATAAATAGAACCATTGTGCAGCTAACATAGTCTCTCAATGAAATGTAAGCTCATTCTAGACACTAACAAGGAATAGGGATAACATTAGTGAATCTTCTAATGAAAGAAGAAAAGCTCCTAGACTGTGCCAAGAAAGACTCTGCCTGTATGAATGCAAGTGCTTTAATCTGCATGCCAAAGGCCCCCCTCCCCTTCCGAACAGCCACAGCATGGCACTGGCTATTCATGCCATGCAGTCTCCGTGCTGGAGAGTGGAAAAAGAGGCTGGACCTGTGTGAGCAGTGCCGCGACTACGTCTTGCAAAACACAGAACGTTAAATTCTCACCAGAATATGTGCATTCACTACCTTCCCCCATGCAGGGCAGGACTGCTCTCAGTGTTTCCTTTGCATGGCAGTCAGACCCTTCGCTACACCAGAGATTTTGCAAGCCTGGCTCTAAAACACATCGCAGAGGTTCGATTACTCATTCACTATAAAACTCTGCATGGTAATGAGATGTCCCTGAGACGCAACCGCTGTGCTGCGGTTGACACTACAGAAATAAGGCAGAAACAAAGGAAGGAATGCGAATCACCGAAATCCCCAGTAAAGCAGACTCCAGTCTGAAACACAGGTTGCCTGTTGATACTGCTTTGTGTGGGGAGAACCAACGAGACCCCACTGAGATGCGCAGGGAGGTGATCCCACCGAGAGATCTCTGGCTGGTGCCAGCCTCCAGACATGAGGCCTTGCCCGGGAAAGGTGCTGGGGCCAGGGCAGGGCAGCTCCCCAGATGGACAAGCACACGAGTCCATCCGTCCCTCTGCCTCTCCAGACGGTGCCAGAGCTGCGGCAGGGCGCTCTGAACCAAGTGGATTTCTTTAATCGAGTGGTACGTGTCACTTTTGACTCACACTTCTGCTCCCCAGACACGCTGATTCAGCTGCTCTGTCTGCTCCGGGTATACTCGAACCAGACTGCGAAGGCTCAGGCACCCCAGCACCAAGCTCTGCTCTGAGCTGCATGGTGAAAGCTAAAGTAACTCCAGTGAAGACAAGGTCCGACACAGAGTAAATATGCAGACATTGGACTTTTTTACCCTTTACCACTGATTTCTTACATTTAGTTCTAGCCAAACCTCTCCCATGTTTTTGGCAGGATCCTCTCTCTGATCAGACAGAGCTTCTGATAAAGACAAGATGTATCTTGCTTAAAGCAGGATCCTACTAAAGACAGAACAGTTCGTTGTTGGTTTTTTTATCTTGATCAAGTAGCAACTGGTAGGGAAAGAAAACAACGGATTCAAAATTTAAACATTTTTAATTTTTTTAAAACTTGCCCTGCAAATCTGTGCCCATAATTTATGTGAGATACTGAACTACAATTACCCACCTACTTGCTTGCTGTTACTGACAGTTCAGTAGGTCAGGACTGCAGAAACTTCTTATCATGGGGCACAGAGACTCTGTGCCAGATTCTGATCTCAACTGCACGTGCTGTAATTTACCTTATGCTCATATTGCACTAGAATAACTGAGATGGAAATGTGTTTCACTCTTCCCATCCTTTTGCCTTTGGAGTTGAAGCAAAGGGAAGCTTTACTTCGAAATGTAGGAGCAGTGAAATGATTAACAAAAGCTAAATAGGGCAGTTTCAGGCTGAAAAATATATGATTCATAGCAACTTGTTCAGACATATTCCTAAGTCATATACATTATGGCAATTTAATTATGTAATAGAAGGGATCATGTACTGTTGCGTGCCCACAGTTCCCACTCATTCGACTAAATGCAGATGGGCGCAGGCTACACAGAAAGTAACACACAAAAGAGAGGGAGAGAGAGAAAAGTGGTGCTGGAATTTCAGAAAAAAACACGTAGCAAAAATAATACCCAAATGGCACGTTCTGAACACCATAAAGCATTCATTTGCTCAACTGTAGCAAAAGGCCAGGCAGGAGAGCATCCCAGCAACAAGCCAAGGCAATCTCAGCGTAGGATTAATGCCATTAAATGGAGGGGAAATGTCACAGCATGCATAAGAAATCTGAAGACTTCAGACAAGCAAGTACCACTGGATGTGGGTGTTTCTATTACACAGCTAGATGTAGAATTTCAAAGCCTTTCCAGTACATTTCTCCACCTAAATCAGAGGTTTAAAGGCTAGTGATTGTTGCCTCAGCTTCTTTAGCCATTTGATAAAATCTAGCAGTGATTTCTGAATAGTATGAGAAGTG
Source organism: Edolisoma coerulescens (assembly GCA_013397115.1). Classification (NCBI taxonomy): domain Eukaryota; kingdom Metazoa; phylum Chordata; class Aves; order Passeriformes; family Campephagidae; genus Edolisoma; species Edolisoma coerulescens. Next base: position 435,282 of record VWZW01000904.1, on the reverse strand, counting down.
TGCAGGTATTTTGTAGACAACTCATGCCCTCATCACTGCATCTTCCATGAGCCCAGAACATTTCCTACTTCATTCAAAGATGTACTGTCTTCAAAAAACTCCTGGGTTGTTTATGTGCTGGAAGACTTAGGTCTATGGGAACATGCATCCTCACAGATTGGTGTCACATCGATCTCTTTTGAAAGTAGTGGTGGCAAACAGCAGCTGAACATGAGGGATGCAATGTTGGCAGTGCTCACAAAGATAATTACTGTTCACAGTGATAGGAAATTTTTTAAGGGGAAATGGCTTCAAGTTGTGCCAGAGGAGGTTTAGACTGGATGTTAGTAAAAATGTCTTCATTGAAAGGGTGGCCAAGCATTGGAACAGGCTGTCCAGGGAAGTGGTTGAGTCACCATCCTGGAAGGGATTTAAAAGATGTGTATATGTGACACTTGGGGACATGGTTTAGTGGTGGACTTGGCAGTGCTGTGCTAACATCTGATCTTAAAGGTTTTTCCAATCGAAACCATTCTATCCCTGTGAAAAACTCATTCAGTCTTCCGAGGTGCCAAAAATGGCATCCTTCTTTTGAATTACCTTCATATCACAGAACAGCATGGGCACCATCTCCTGTAGCCATCGGTGCTGGGGGAGCTGTATGAGAACTCACGGCTGCGGTTCTGCCACCATCAGCACCAGATCTGTGCAGTAAGAGATAAAGCCCTGGTATATATGAAATCTAGATCTGACACCAACATGTAACTGCTTTTATATAGAACTAATAGGATCTGGTAATGCCAAGTTTGTGCTTCTGTTTAGCTTCATGCCTGCTTTTGTCAGCTTTGGGAGAGCAGATGAGAACTGATTAGCCACAAGGTCCCTGGTGTGTTCTGTGGTCCCTGGACAGGGACACCCCTGTCCCACACTCCTGTTCCTGGGGCTGCATCCTGACAGGAAGGATGGCTCCCAGCAAGAGGAGAGGAGGGCTGGGAGTAATATAGAATATAAATGTATCTTTTAAAATATATGACATGATATGATATAAAATGTACATTTAAAAACCAAATAAAAATCAATGCTTTGGTGGACTGTCTGACCACCTGGGCATGCCCCCAAATTCATCCTCTGTGCCAGCACTAGCACTGCTGCACAGGAGGAAAACCTGCCTGTTCCAGGTAAATGGCACTTGAGCCAGGAGCAACATAATCAAAAATACATATTAGGGCACACAGTGTGAATGGCCTCTGAGCAAATAGAGTGGACACAGCCCTTGATCTGAGGGAGCAAGCCTTGCTCCCTCACATTTGACTGCTTCCCAACGGGAGGAGCAGGTGGAGCGGGAGCCTGCTCTCTGGCCTGACACCTTGCTCTGGCCACCCAGATGTGCAGGGGGACACAGAGGGATGCAGAAAGATGCAGAACAATCCAGAATGATGCAGAGGGATGCAGCCACAGGCAGAAGGAGGCAAGTGCTCGTCACAGGAAACAAAGGCAGCACGGGCTGGCTCCCAAGAGAAAAGGGACATTCGGTGCAATGTGATACCTGCAGCTGCCACTGGCCAAAACTTGCACATAGTGCGTAGTGGAAGCTTAAACCCTGGGAGAGGGCAGGGAGGAACTGCTGTGCCGGGGAGATGTTCACATGCAGTGCAAGAAGAAAACCTTGATTTACTAATCCATGCTCCCATTAGCCAGGAGAGCCAGGCTGTGGCATTTGCCTGCAGGATGTACAGAGAAGAAAGCAAAGAATGCATAAGAAAAGCCTGAAGAAATGGGGTCAATCAATTTAAAGAGAATAGGAAAGTGTAGTAGCTTCCTGCAGGAGTGAGGTCTGGGAGGAGGCACAGCCCCATGCTCAGCTGCACCGTCTCTGGATCACCACTCCTACAGGGCAGAGCAGCCGCCGCCCCAGCGCGTGGGGAAGCCAGCAGGAGCATTACCTCATCCCACGGGAGTGACTCAGAGCAGCAGTATCACCTCTGCATGCCAAGCGTATCAGGTCAGTAAAATTAATTCAAAGTTTTGAGGAAGCAGGTCTAGCATGGAAGGGAAAAGGAATGGACACAAACTGTAGAGAAAGGTACATTATTGTACCTGCCTGTACGTCATCCATGTAGCAACACAGAGGTGATCGACTTCCATCACCTGTGATGCTCTTCCTTCTCCCCAGGAAGAGTGCAGCATATCCATGCTTCAGGTGTGCATCTTCCCCCTCCCTGCTGTGTGCTGTTACCTGTGAACATCGGGGCAAAGAAGTTCACCTGAGTTTGGAGCACAAAGGGACATACTCCTAGGGACTGGTAGAGCTGGTTGCACAATGTTGAGCTAGTCCCTGAAAAATGGCAGCTAAAGAAAGAGCCCACATTGCACCAAAAATATTCATCATCGAGTTTACAGATCAGCTGTCATGCAGCAAGACCTTTGGGCTCTATTTGCAGAGTTACGGGGTACTAAGCTTGCTGGAGGCTGAGAAAGAGGGGTAAGTCTGATCACTGTAACCCTTCTGGTCTGGATGCAAGCTGGAATGGTGTCTTCTTGTATGGGAAATGACTCTGTAGCCATTACATAAAATGTGTTCTTTGGGCGTGATGCAAGGAATATGCTTCAGCTTGCCTCACCTTCTACAGCTTCAGGTGAAAGAAGCTGTGTCAGGAAAGAGACAAAACCCAAACCTGATCCCACTCTGACTTTGTATGCCAGCACCCCACTGAGCTGAGATCCACTGTTCCTAAGCTGGGATCATCCCTGCACAGGTGCCGTGTGCTGTCCTTCACCAAAGCAAGCAGAAGGGGATTTTGGTGCACTTTCTTATGGAGAAAGCAGGATTCAGGTTTTAACACTTTTTTAACACATAGCAAGGCACTGGTCAAAATGGGCTTGGTGACAGGATAATTTAACCACTTTTCCTTAAAATATAATTACAGGTAAAAAATACAGCTCTTCTGACCGGTGATGGGCATCATTGTATCAACGATTTAAACCTACCAGAACCCTAGGATGCAGGAGGCAGATTTCTGACCTCAGATTTTAGCTGTGGAATCTTCATATAATCAAGTTGAGAGGCAGAAACTACTTTTTGGTCCCTCTTTACTCACAATGTTTTCAGTGTCTCTAAGAGACATTTTGCACTTCTTTGTAACCTAGGTTTTCAAAGGTTCACATACACTAAAGCAAAACCACAGGATTTCATTTTCTTGATGGAATAAAACCAGGAATGTGTATATTTAATAATCACATAAGGAATACCCATTTTATTTCAGTTTGCCTTTAACAGAATAAAAAGCCATCAACTTACCTGATATCCAAGCACAGCCAACAGTGGGCTCTGTCCCCAGGGCAGGTCACCACCAATGGCACAGTGCACAGCACACTGCCAGCCAAGGGGAATTTGCTTAAGAACAGCCCTTCTGGCACCGAAACTGCTGACTATAATATTTGACAATATTGCATCTTTTTTGCAGTCTGATTGAGAAATGGAAGGGGGATCATTCTGGTTTCTAAGGTGTAGCAGGTCATGACAAACAACCAGGAGAAATGTCCCCAGGGCTAAAAGTCAGTCCTTATTACCAGCCCAAGCTCAACCTTCATGCAGAGACTTGAGCAAGTTTCTGTGCATATGGTTGCATCCCGTTGGAGATGATAAAACTAACCGGTCTCATGGGGAAGAGTTACAGAATTCACTCATTCTTTTAGATGAAAACCATTGCTTGATGCAGTGAACACAGGGCTGGGAACCAGACAAAAATAACTCCTGGAGAAATGCTCTGTGCTCTCTGGGCAAAACCCTGTCCCACTCCAACCCTCTCCAGTTTCTGCCATTAGCATCAGTGGGGCCAAGATCTCATTTTTTCAACCAAGCACAAATAAACAAGGATGTAAGAGTGGGAACAATAACGTCTACTGGACATTCTTCACTGCTTTGCAGTCTCACGGTCAGGATTACACCACTGACTTCTGGCTTTGCCCAGCCCCAGTGCAGACGCAGAAAGCACTTTCCTGTTAAAATGTCAGAAATCAGGTTTTCTGTTTGGGCAGCTCATTAGCAGCAGGCTCTAAAGAGAAGTTTAGAAAGGCTGCAAGAAGGATTAACACTGCCTTGAACCTGACATTAACCACAGAAAAGGGGAGTTATACCACTATATAGGAAGGTGTGAATTTAATTAATCATGCTGGCAACTTAATTCCCCATATGAGTATTTCTCTTCCAATATGAACCAAGGCCATTTTCAACACAGTTGATGTTTCTTAACATCAGAAGAGGTAGTTTAAACTAAGCTGAAAAAAAGTCACTCTTTGTCCTGTAGTAAGAGGATACACGAGAGATTATATGGCATAACTGCAGCAATACAGCTACAATTACAGCAGTCTGACTTCCCATGCAGATGAGTCCTGACCCTGGTAGAATTATTGATTTGTGCTGCTGCCTTTAGGAGGGAAACAAGCCCATTGTGTCTGATTATCCTCTCTGTACAGCCAAGGAGAAGGACAATTTTTGGTAAAGAAGAATGAACAGAAGTTCCCTTTCTGCACTTTTCACTTCACAACTTGCAACAAAATTATTTTTTGTCAAACCACTTAATCTGTAGGACTGTAATCCTCCCAAAATACCATTTGATTTATGGAGGAAAAGGAATACAGAAACAGATTGCCTTTTATTTCTTATTTTTTCAGGTGCTAATGCAGTCATTGTAGATATTAAACCATGGGAGAAGAGAGAACATGTTCTTCCCTTTTCCCCCTGCAGCCAAAGGTTAGATGAGCTGGCACTGTAGGCTGAGCTTGCTTTCATGACATCTTCCCTGACAGCTCATTTTCAATCCCTGATTCAGCCGTCCCTGATCACAGGTACATTGCATCACACCTACAAGCTCACTGGCATTTCATCAGACTACAAAGAGCAGACTGTATTCCTATGTGCCGTGCTCTGTATGTAAATAGCATAACATTAAGCTATATGCAAATGTCTAAACACAGCTCACCAGTAACTGGCATAAAAATCTATCAAATACAGGCATAATGAGGTGAATGAAAGTATCAAACACAGATTACTCCAAATGATCCAAATGAGGATCTAACCCCAAACTCTTGTAAAGCCCAGCACTGCTTTTGTTTGGACCAGGTGTCATTCCACATGCAGGGGACAGACCATATGATGACTTTTAATTAGTTGCATACAAAAATGACCATTATATTAATATTAACAGCACAACTTCTGAAAAATAGTGTCATGCTCAATATTTAACGCCTGTGGGCTCTAGTCTTTCATCAGGCTGCTGATATAAACATCCATTTACGAACTAGCGTCACTACTCTACTGACCAGGGTCATGGAGAAATAAATGTAATGACTTTGGCTGAGAAACATTTTGTCTTGGCATAAGAAGATCACTTTTTCCCTCAAGAAACACTTTTCACCTAAGCCATCAAAAGTAAACAGCACACGAAACCTGAAGCGCCTGTTAAAACACTTTCCTTGATGAAATATTTAATACATTTCTTAATTAACAGCATATATACTCCTTGTTTTCCTAAAAATTAAATGTTCTTTTCTGCACGATGAACAAAAATGTGAAAAGGCAAATGGGGAAGAAGCTCAGAAATTTTTATGAATTGAAAACACCTCACTCGAGGTATTTAAGAACAGAGCTCCCACTTTCTGTGTTACGTGGAAATTCCTGGCCAAGAACTGCAGCCTGGCATTTCAAGATGCTGTCTTTGGAGATCTTTCCTCCCTGCCCAGCTTCATACATTATTTGGGGCACACAGAACATCTGCGGCAGGCACAGGGCAGCAGGACAAAACCTAGGCCAGCTGGGATGCCAATGAATCCTACTTCCACAGGCATTGTACAGGTTGCCCACAACATGGATGGAGACCTGAGCACAAGATGACCATGACAAAGCCCTGCCCTGAAGTAGAAGCCAGTATTAAGGAGAGTTGAGATAGTAGGCCAAAAGCATGGGAGAATCTTGAGAGGTTTCTTTCTCCTAATTTGATCCTCTTAGATGTCTTCTGGACAGGTTATTCCTCCCTTTCTTGTTTGAGGTGGGCACATTCCTGAAAGGAAGGGGCTAGCTGCACCTGGGATGGTGGTGGGAAGGAGCATCAGGCCTGCAAACAGCTCTCTGTGGCACAGGAGAACACACAGCGTGCACTTCGGGGGAGCTTTGGGGTCAGGCTGGGGCACAGACCTCTGGGTGTACTTGTTTTGCACGCACAGTTGTGTCAGTGACACAAAGCAGGTCTGCAGCTTGAGCTGCCCTCCAGAACCTCCCTCTGGGGCCTCCTCCAAGTGGATGATCCACAGCAGAGGCAGGGATGACTCTGATGTGTTTGTATGATTTTTGAACTGATGACCAACAGCAAACAACAAACAAGAATTTTGTCCTGTCATGACTGCTGTGCCATGGACAGTGTCCTCCTTCCTGGGGTAGTAGGGATGCTCAGTGAGCACAGGGACTTGTGTCCCTCCCCTGGGGGGGTTGCCAAGGCTTACATGAAGCTGTGACCAACTACAGCCACTTCAGTTCTCTCAGAAAAAGATTTGCTTTCCACCAGCCAAATGCTATGAATCTGCAACTTCCCCCCTAGAAACCCCTCTTATGTATCCCCAACAAAAACTGAAGTGACACATGGACAAGGTATAATGCCTCAGGCATGCACATGTCTCCCAGCATATTCCCTTGCTTACATGTATCCTCTCTGTTCCCAGGCTAAGCAAGTTACATTCGCTCCTCCTCGGGGGTGTAGGAGCTCGCACTCGGCTCCCTCTGTCTCCAGCTCCCCGCTGACACACCCCTGCAGCCCCCAGCTCCCTCCCTTCCTACAGGGCTCCTACGCCCACAGTTCAGCTTGCCCCCCTCTCCCCAGCCTTCCCAAAGTAGCCTCCCAAAGACAGGGGCTGGAGTTCAGGGATCCCACTTCATCCCTCTCAGTCTGGTTATGCATTTCTGTCGAGGGGAATGATTTTTATCCAAGCCATTGTTTTCTCTTTCCTGCCTGGTTTCTTTAGTTCCAGTACTGCCTCCTTTAAGTCTGCATTTCCAGTCAGCAACACGGAACTGAGCTGGGAAAGCAAGTTGTAAGGGATAATAATTTTAAAAATCCCCAAAACACCCAAACAAACCCAAACATTTTGCGTGCTTTTCCCCCACCTTAAAAGCTATGCAGAAATTGATATGCATAAAAACACAGGACTCTCCTGTTGGGGTGCTGGAGCCCAGCGGGGAGAGCAGCAGAGGCTCCAGCGCTCAGGCAGGCAGGCAGGGTGCTGGGGAAGTGCCTCTCCCGGGGTCTGGGCTTTCCTATGTTTTCCAAATAATCGGACATGCTGAATGTTGAATCCCACAAACGGGTTAAGTCCAAACCTTAAATCAGTCGGCTGCAGTGGGAATGAGTCGCAGGGTGTTTCACCACCCCTCTGCTCCTCCCTCCCAGCAAACTGGCACACTGCTCAGGTTTTTCTCTGCAAACTGCCAAACCACTATTAAACCTTAGACTCATGCCACTGGAGAGAGGAAACTATTTATAGAATAAAAAATTGAATGAGTTTGCTGGCCCAGGTTCATATTTGGTGACTTCAACAAGTTATTTAAGGGCAGATTTCAAACCACCACCTTTGGAGAATCCTTCTCAGGCTTTTCCTGGTTCTTCCTGTTGTTTTGCTCTCCTCTGCTGATTAGAGCTGGGCATCATTCTGCAAGAGTATTTTAATTGGTTCATTTTTAACGTTTTCTTTAGGTGAGGGTTTTGCAGCCTGGCCTGGCCTGAGGATCTTGCTCAGAGCCTTGCTGCAAGCAGTGGGATCCTGCAGCCTCAAGAAGTCAAGGTGTAGAATTCCCCTGTAGTCTACTCATAAGCCTGATAGTGTGATGATGATCATGGAAGGGATGGAAAATGTTCCCTTCCTTCCCATTCTTTAGCATTTATCAAAAGTTCTTAATAAAATATATGTTGTAAAAAGCACTGCAACTTAACTTGACCTATTGTTAACAGAAGAGCTGTCTTAAAAAATATTTCATGGCTTGCATAACAAATGCTGGATATTATAGTTAAATATATAAATTGAAACTCAGAACTGAGCTGCCAGAAGCCTAGGAATCATGAGCGCTCAGTACTTCTGAGGACATTAGTTGTCCTCAAAATTGAGATGCAGACAGCTACCTGACAAAATATTGACTTTTTCAGGAACACAACGCTGAATACGAAGATCAACCTAAAGACACAATTTATAATCGAGAGGAACAGAGAGACCTGCTGTCCCATTGAAAATTGCTCCTGCAGACTTCTGAGAACTCCTCACAAGATGATATCAGCCCCAGCTGCCAGTGAGAGCCAAAGTGCTTTAAGTGCTCGTGCAGCATTTCCACGAAGCAGAGCTCTAGTTTGCAAGTGGTGGGAAACAATCCACAATATAAACAGGGAAGTGTATCCCTATCAGCATGCAGTGCTGCTTTCAACTCATTAAGAAGGAGGATTACTTTTCTTATTTCAAGACACATCACAGCACTACACGACCTTTGGATTAGACAAAGGTTCTGGTGGAATCTTCAGAAGCATTGCAATGCATTTTACATCTCCGTGTCCCAGAGCTGCCATGCATTAGCTGCTGCCGAGTTTTATAAGCTAGAGCAGCAGCCTAGGGATGGTTTTGGCATTGCTGCCTACCTCAGGTCCATATGGCACGATAGAAAGCAGTTTCTCAGGTCACATGGAAGGTGTGTCTTGTTTCCTCTGGTTAACGGAGACAGGGAAGTGCCCCCTGGGGACTGTGTTTTAGTTGTAATATTTCCTTTGTTGTAAACAAGAAGTTATGCCCTAGGAAAGGACCTGCTAAAAGGATCTGGAGGGTGAAATGTGCTTTGCTTGTAGCTTGGCTAGTCTTGGCTTGGCTTGGCTTTGCCTCCAGGCATCAGCCAGTGCACCTCAGTAAGTGTCCAGCTCCCACAGCATTTAATGATGCTTTTGAGTTAATTCACAGAGAATTAAGACTCTAAACTGCAAGAAATCTGCTCATACGATCTCTTTTTTTCATAACTGAGGCAGTTGTAACATTTAGGAACCTTAGATCTGTGGATGAAAGCTGAACTTCTAAACAGAGCTGAGCAGTGTTTCAGTCCTAAGGCTCAAGGAGTGCTTCAGGTTTTTAATGATTTCAGCTAAAATGATGGATTATACACCAGTCCTTGGCTTGCAATTTAAATATTTAAAATATCTGTCACACAGCAATCTTAATCATTTAAATATTGTGTGGGCATACACAAAAAAAACACAGGCGAGGAAGTGGCATTAAACAAAAGCAAGATGTTGCATTAAGTGCAAAAGGAATGAAATTATATGGAGTGTTGGAATATGACTTAGATGTTAACGTTCAGTTTTAACAAGCTCTTAAGTAGTGCTTGATTAGATTAGGTTAGATTAGGGATTAGCAAGGATTAGATCTAATTCATGAATCAGACAAAGCCTGAAAAACCCCATGAGAGAAATGTGGGCTGGAGGTTTTAGGAGCACATAAGTGACATCCAGGCAGTGGAAGATATGGGAGCAGGGGCTGTGTCCAACAGCCTCCCTCCTGTATCTGCAGCTACTAAGGGTGAGCAAAGCTTTCCTGGCTGCACAAGTGAAGTGCTCCATTATGCTCCAAATACTTCTTCCTTAGAAGGATCCTAATGTCCTCCCCAGGTCCTGTACCTCCGGAAAAGGCTGAGATGGAGGCACAGAAAGGACAAATGCAGCAGTAACATCATACCTACAGCGGTACTGCCCCTGATACACCAAGTACAGGCATGATGACAAAGCGATAGGAGCTTCACAAAGATATTGCAGGCAGGGCATCACTGCCTGTTGCCCAGGCATTGCTTGAAAACACGCCAGACTCCAGGTTATTGCCTTTGAATTGTTTACATCCTCTTAACAACTCACTGACACACCTGGGTGAGGCAGGCACACTTCCACCACCAGACTTTAAGTTTTAACGGGGGCTCAGCATCTCTCAGGATGCAGAATGACTACAGGAGAATTGTCAAGGTACTTCGTGGCAAGGGCAGCACAAATCAGCGTGCAAGTTCTGTTGCCATAATTATAATGCCTTTTACAGGCATGATGCACATCCTTGAAATGCTTTGACAGAGATCAGATTTCAGCTATAAAGCCCAGATTACTTTATGGCCTTAATTTTTCTATTCAATTAGGTTGATACCAAAAGCTGTGAGGCACCTGTTTCACTTCACTTTCTTTGAGCAGGAAAAAAGCAACACTTCCATCTTTATTGTCTCTAACAATGGGATGCACTGTTGTGGCCATATTCCTCCTTTCAGCTCAGAAGCTGGCTTGAAGCAGGTTGGGGTGGTTTTTCAAGCCATCTTTTGCCATTACAAAGGAAGTGTCTGCTTTGGACAATGCTTCAAAGGACAAATGCTTCAAGAAAGCAAACGTTATTCAGAGCAGATCCATCCTGGCAGGTGTACACCAGCAATATCATAGGAACTAAGCTTCTCCCAAATATTTGGCAGTGAAAGCTTGCAATCAAAATGGGGATGAGCTAATCACGGTACAAACAAGGCACCACTGTCTTTAGTGTACCTTAACATGTGCCACATCCTTCTGGAAGTGTGCTAGAAAGTGTCTGTCCAGATTTGGGGGAACATGAATGGTAGAATTCACACAGGAAAGTAGACATATGATGTCCTGAGTTCAGGGACCAAATCTACTGCTGGTCCTGACTTTTTCACCAGGGAAAGGAACCTTTCCTCTCCCCATCCCTGAAAGGGAATAAAGTTGAACAGAGGGTATTTGTCCCCAGTGCTCCCTTTCCTTGCAGAAACAGATTCCTAATCCTTCAGTGGAAAGAGCAAGATGCTCCACAAGGCACGGTCCCCGTTCTCCTGTAGTTTAACGTTCACTAACATTTTCTCTGTGCCTCAAGCCAGTGGCTTTGCAGTAGGCTGGTGATCTGGCTGGTTCTCCTCCAGACCCAACCCTGACTGTGAAAGAATGTAGAGAATGTGGTGAAATGGAAAAAGAGTGATGTCCTATTGTAAGGGATGATCCAGGAGAGTGATTTTTGTCTTCTCCTTTCCATGCCTAACTCCAGCTAGATGGGTGTCAGAGGGACAGGAGTTACGTATAGTGCATTTCACAACCTTGCATTGAGTCTAACAGCATTGAGATGAACACTCAGTACACAATAAACAATAACAGCCATGTCCAGCTGCGAATGGCAATTCCTTCTCCCGTGCTCTCAGAGATCTGCTCCAGCCTAAGGACTGGTACAACGGTGGAACCACAGCTTAAACACTAATACAGGAATGGAGGGCAACACTGCGCAGTCAGGTGTACCTCAAGTCAAGGAGTCACGAGTTTTTCCACCTCCCTTTTGGCCTTCTGAAACAAGAGAGAGACCAATGCCATTGAAAGAAGAATGTCATCCCTTGCCTTCTCCAGGGATCCTTGTAGGAGAGCTTGTAGAATAGTGTTAACTAGGCTCGCTCCTGCAGTTAATGTTATTTACTGCAAACTGGCAAAGATTCAAACCCAGTTTGCAGGCAGATTCAGTAACCTGTTGGAGGATGCAACCTTTCAGGATAACAGCAAGTGAATCCTTCTGAAAATATCCCATATTCTTCTACTGACATGTCAACACATTTTGCCAGATACCCGTTATTTGCTGCAGCCATTACCTGCTTTCTTGCACTTTGGCAAAGAACAAAGTGCTGGTCTTCAGTATTCTATCTGGTGGCAAGCTGATTTACCACCACAATCTCATACTTAAGTCTGGAACTGATGACCTTTTGAGAAGCCTGCCTCTTGGCCACATCCCTAGCAAGTGCTTAGTGCAGGAAAAAAAGCAGATGAGGGATACAGAGGGATAGTTAGGACCCTGACTATGACAAAAATAAATAAATAGAGCAAGACTTCAAGAACGGTACCAGGGCCTACTACAGTACACTGTTTCCAAGACCCGACTGCTCTCGGGTTCTGAGTCCCAGCTGGAGCATCTCTCCACACCGAAGACTGGGTGGGTACCATTCCAAAGGATGGGGCACTGGAACAGGTTGTTCAGAGAAGTTGTGGATGCCTCATCCCTGAAGGTGTTCAAGGCCAGGCTGGACAGGGCTTTGAGTAACCTGGTCTAGTGGAAGGTATCCCATGGCACTATTCCTGATACAGGCCAGGATGTCATTTGCCCTCTTGGCCACCTGGGCACACGCTGGCTCACGTTCAGCTGCTCCCAACCAACACCCCCAGGTCCTTTTCCACTAGAGAAGCTTTCCAGCCACTCTGCCTCCAGCCTGTAGAGCCTGCCTCCAACTGCATAGAGTTGTTGGGACGCAAGTGCAGGACCCAGAACTTCATCTTGTTGACCCTCATACCATTGGCCTCAGCCCATTGATCCAGCCTGTCCAGATCCCTCTGCAGAGCCTTCCTGCCCTCCAGTGGATCCACACTCCCACCCATTTTTGAACTGTCTGAGGGTGCACTCAATCCCCTTGTCCAGATTGTTGATGAAGCTTGTTGCCTCCTCCTCCACTGAGCTGACTGCCCAGATGATAGGGCATTATTACATCAGTCAAAAAAATCCACAGCTAAAGGAAAACCACATCAGTTGGAAGGTAAAGTTCTTTTATTCTAAAAGTGCTTACTGTACACAGGGGAAGAAAACTTCTAGAGATGTGTTGCTGGCTTACAGTTTAATTGGTGCCCTCAGTTTTGAGCCAGCATAAATCATTATTATGAGGGAAATCGCTGAGGTCAGGCTATGCAGACACTTGCTAAAGGAAAGCTATTCTGAGGGTTGCTATGGGGAATTCTTTGCCGCTTTCCTATAGTTTTGCAGTGTACTTCACACTGACCTGCTGGAATTAAATTAACTTATACCAAAAGTAGAGCTGTCCCTTAGCATGAAGACTGTGCATTGACACAGCTCTCTGGTGGTGCTCAGACTGGGAGGGAGTGTGCTTGTGTCTAGTCTGGGCCCAGTGTTCTGGAGGAATAGGATATATTTTTCCTTCTCTGTCCTTATCCTCATTTTAAAAAATCCAGTTTTGCCTGCTTGCAACAAGTTTGACAGTGACATCCTTCAAATTGAGGGCAGCCCTAAACGTGCCCACTTACTAATTTGCCTCTCATGCACTTTGCTACCCCATACCAAAAGCAGCCATCAACCCTCTTAATGGAGAGATACGAACAATCCCTGAAGCCTCTCTCCAGTTAATAGCCTTCTACCCTCCTGCTCCTTCCCTGGATATCTAGGAATCCATACCATGTTTAATAAATTTCTCCTTAAGTTACCAGAAAAGCACTGCTTTTAGACAATAGGCCCAGGGGACAAGGAAAAATTTGGAAATATGAAATCCTTGTAACTTCAGATTTGTTTAAGTCTGGAAAGAGTCTGTGAGAAAGAAGACCTAAACCCGAGGAAAAGGCTAAAGGACATCTGCACTGGGTCAATGTCTGTAAATTGGAAAGTAATTTCTTGGTTTTCTCCTTTGTGTTTCCCCAGATCATCAGTGTAATAAAGAGAAGAGAGACAGAAGAGTATGGGAAAAGGGCTGATACCCTACAGCACAACAGCTTTCGGGGATCATGGAGGGGCAGATAACTCTCCTGAAGCCCATGGTCTTTAATACTCCTAACTGCTTTTCAGATGCTTAGTAATGTGGTTTTGCTTAGTGTTTACCTCTATGTGCTCCTGGCTATTTAATTTTAAAAAAAAACACTGAAAATATCTTTCCACAGAAAGTGCAGTTAATTCTGCACATAAAATAAGGTAAAAGGTTTACTGCATATCTATTTATGCATAGATACACAATATGCTTGACTGGTGGTTTACAGAAAGACATATCTGTAGTTCACAAGTGGCTGTTTGAGCCACACCAGGAGCACAATGCATTTCTGACTTGATGGCCCCAAGAACAAACAGCATTTCTGTGAGGTTCCTTATCTGTCTATTCAGGGCATTTAGCTTATGTATCCTCTGCCTCTTCCCACATCTGCACAATACCCTCTTGCTTGCTTTCCCCTTACAAAGTTGCTGCAAAAGTATTTCTTTCCTACTTCCACCTCAATATCAGTGCTGTCCATTCAATCACGCTTCATCCAAATCATATTTCATAGTCCTTATAAAGCTTCCCAGGCCATAGAACAAGGGACTGTTTTGCTATCTGTGTGCAGGACAAATGACTGAAATGAAGCAGCATCCTCTGAATAAGCAGAATAACTCAACAGAAGACATCAGGATTAGGCTGATTTGCTACCATGAGGATCTGTGCTGTGTCCATTGTTTATCTACAAAATGTACCCGGCACATCCAATTAAGGCTTCTTCAAGCTTGGGACCTTGGAACTGATCTTATTTAATACTTTCATTAACAACCTTGGCACAAGAAAATGAAAACATGCTAATGAAACAAGAGCATATCACAAGATTCAAAGGCTGTGTCAGCATGGAGGAAGATCAGAGTATTGCACAGGTAGGCTAAGAGTAAAACAGACAGAATAAAACTGAAGATCATGGAGTATAAAGTCATGTATTTAGGGATTAACACCAGAATTTCTGCTATAAACTTAGAAGCCCGTAATTTAGCAGCAAACTAGGAGCACCTTACATTTCTCGCTAAGCACAATCATCCCTTGCTAATGTGATGCAAGGCTGAAAAACCAAAGTTTTTTGCCAAGAGGTATGAGTTATTTTCACCAGTAAAAATGTTAATGTGCTAGTACCAAGAGTCCTTTTGGGATCTTGCTGGGATATTCTAAGGCACTGGTTTTTTGTGTTGAACAAAGACAAATTCAGGCTCAAGAGGTATTGAGGCTGTTTTGGTGAAGGGAAGGAGGGAGACACAAAGGGACTAGCATTTAGGAGGTTTAAGCTGCACTTGCACAGGCAGCATGAGTGAATTGTAAGGTAGGATTGCAGGATTTGAGGCAGATGCAGGCAACCAGACATGCTCCTGCCTTGAAACGTGCACAGAATTTGTTCTCGTGCTTCAGTGAACAAGCACAGAGCCTTCCAACATCCCCTGTACTGCCTTCCCCCAGCATACTTCTGCTGTTCATAATTAAAGGCAAACCTGAGAGGGGAGACAGGCCTGCAGGAACAACTCCCTCAGAAGCTGCCTTAGCAAAATGTGGAAAACTAACATGGATCTTCCTTGCCAAACTGGACTAGACAGAGCCATCTCCTTCCAACTAATGAAACATTTCTTTTTGTTCCGATTTCTCAGCTGGGGCTCCTATCCTGGTATTTTGATATTTGATCCCATTTTTCCCCATCTGCTCACACATTCCTCCCTCACCCCAACCAATTCCCTCCACAAGTTGCCTATGTGTGTCTGAGGGATGAGATGAACTACAGAAGGGAATGTCTCACATCCGGCTCTTTTACTTCAACATGGGCATTAAGGAGCTCTTTTGCAATGAAGCAGCATCAATAATTCAGCAACATGAGAAGAGTGGAAAGCCCATGGCTGAGTTGGAGCCAGGCAATCATTTGGGAATGTAAAAGATGCCAGGACTTAGTATTCCTATGTTGAAGCTTTGGGAATATAACATAGCAAAGAAAGCAGAGTTTCCAGGGATTGTGGACTTCCGCACTGCCTCCCGCATGTTGACTGACAAGCTATGTACAGAAATACATCTCTCCAGTAAGGACTGGAAAGGCTGATGGAAGGAAGAGGAAAAAAACGCACAGAATGCCTTACATCGATCCCAGTGCAATGGAGGCTGCGGCGCACCGTCTCCAGCGCTCCAGCCAGGCTTAAGCACCCGGCGGAGGGCCCAACGCACACCTGTTTCCTCTGCCCACTCCTCACTGCCACCCACGGGGCCAGCTGCCAACCAGGGGCAGTCTAGGGTGGTTTGACCCCAGAAAACAAGTGCTGGGCTCTGAGGCTGTAGGAAACACTCATCTGTGGTCTCCACTCCTTCAACTCCTACAAGTTTCTTGGAACCACTCTGAGACTCTGAT
The DNA here is from genome assembly GCA_013397115.1 of Edolisoma coerulescens. NCBI lineage: Eukaryota > Metazoa > Chordata > Aves > Passeriformes > Campephagidae > Edolisoma > Edolisoma coerulescens. The sequence goes on along the minus strand of VWZW01000904.1, from coordinate 419,335 downwards.
GCCACCACAGGTGCTCACAGCACATTTTTTTTATCCAAACTGGTTCAAACTTCAAACAATGCTAAAGTCGACAGGGATAAGATTTGTTTGGCCACCTTCTCAGACGCATCAAGTTCTGCCATTGTCACTGATGAAGCAAAAAGGTGGGAGGGAATACAGGTTTTAGTTTTCACTCAGGCCAAAGATAAACTACAAGGTGCCTAAAGATTCAGGCTACTGCTCCATGTCTTGACTAATGATCTGGAAAAGAGGGCGAACAGGGCAAGTTTACAAGTGGCACAATGTTATCTGACAGTCAAAACAGAACTCTGAGATAAGGTTGCGAAAAACCTTCATACAGACCTAACAAATGCTGGTTGAATGGACAACACGAAACAGAGGAAATGCCATGTTATCAAGTACAGTCTAGGATGAAATGATTTAAGTATTGATGTGGTCAGCAAAATAAGAACATTTGCACAATGTTCAGCGTCATTTTATAAAGCTGACAGAATATCAGGAAGAATTGTACTGAGAAAAGTTCTGAAAGCATTAAACCACTGTCTAAATCAATACAGTCTCACCTTGCAAACAGTGTCCAGTACCAAGCCTCCCATCACAGAGATCTATGAGAAACATACCGTGTCCACAGAGGTATAACTGAAGAATTTCAAAAGTAAGGATGGACTAAATGAGATTGTGCAAATCCTACAATGGGCTTACAATAAAAATCTTCTAGCAATTAATTAAATACAAAAGACACACATTCAAAACAGGCAGCATTTTTCTCTGATTTACACCAGACAAAAATCAGGCCTTATCCTTTTAAAGTGAATAAAAGGGAGCTTGTGCTCTGTGAAAGCAAACACTAAATTACTCTTGATGACAATCATCCTACTTATCAGGCCCTGCAACTACTGTTCCTTCAAACCAATTAAACGGCTGTGTGCCAAGAGTAACAATAAAACAATTGCATCAGCAGTATGGAATATTCCTCTCCACCTGAAAAGAATGTATGACTTGGAATGAAAGTATATAAGTATGACATAAAAGGGGAAAACGTAGAAAATTCAGTCCCCTAACAAATACCACTTTAAACAATATGAAATTGAGCCCTTCATACAGGCCTGATGACCATTTATGTGCCTTCTGAGTGAACATAACCTGTTCATGATCGATATATAATGTTTGTATTGGTCCATTAGGGGTAATCTTCAGCCATTATGAATATTCATCAAAGTGCTCTCATATTTGTAGACTTTGGTTTATGTTCAATCTATTTTGTTTTATTTATTTGCTTAAGGATCTGGAAACAGACACTTCCAGAGTCTCAGTGAAATGGGAAGAATCATTCCCTGGAAGTGTTTTCCACACTACATCTCTATCTACGTAGAGATGCTGGGGCTACTATGCTAAAAAATCCAGTAAATTGGAACTACGTCTACGGGAGAGAAATCCATGCCTGTTTTTCTGTGGAGCATCCTAACAAAGTCATGGAAAGCAGATCCAGCATTTCCAGGATACACCCTTCTCTTTATCTGTAAGAGAGACATTATTGCAGCCTTTCAATATATACAGGGGACTTGTAAGAAAGATGGAGAAGGACTTTTTACCAGGGCCTGAGCTACAGGACAAAAGACAATGGTTCTAAACTGAGGGTAGATTTAGATCAGACATAAGGAAGACATTTTTTATGATGAAGGTGCTGAAGCATTGGTATGCGTCACCCACAGAAGCTGTGGATGCCCCATCCATGGAAGTGTTCAAGGCCAGGCTGGATGGGGCTTTAAACAACCAGGTCTAGTGAAAGATATCCCTGCCCATGGCATGCAGGTGCTTTCATTTGTATTGCAGAAGCATGGGGGTTTTTTCCCATGAGAAAAGTTTTGCAGCCTTCTTCTTCAGGGTAAGAATTCCTGAAGCATTTGACAGAGCAGGACATTTGTTTCCTACCTAGCTGTGATGACAGCAGCATGGGTACAATAAAGCAAGCTGGCCAACCAGTACTCCTCCAGTATCACACCCAGGAAAGTAAGATACCATCCCTCCAGAAAAACATTTGAATGAAATAGCTAAGAAAGGTGGTAATCTGTGACAACATTAAAAAAACCCCTATGGAATATTTGATACATTTAATAGAACATTTTATGCTAAAACTTTCCCCTTAATTATCTTATTATTTGAATGGTCCATGCATAGCTTTAAAGACAGGTAAAGATGTATGGAAATATAGTATTTAAAGTTACAGAAATAAGGCCAATTCATAGAATTACCTGTTCTGAAGAAGGGGAGCAATGCTAATTACATAACATCTAAACTTTCAAACACACTTTACTGAACGTTACACAAAAAAGAATAATTTGAGGAACCCCATAAAGACGCAGAATGAAATAAATACTGGGATTTACTTACAGCTTTTCTGTGTGTACTATTTGGAGGTCTCCAGTGTTCAAATGCAGGGAAATTAGATCTGAAAACTCCTCCCAGCATCAATGTTTAACACTGTGAACATCTAGCACCTTCAGGCTAAAGTCCTCATGTACTCATCCATGGATCAGGGCCACATCTGAATCTCCCTATTCAGAAGTGTATCTCCCGCTGCACAAATGGCTTCATCTGCCAACACAGCAAACGTCAGCATGTTACCGTGCTCTTTTTGGGGCTGTATGTTGTAAGCATAGCTCTTCACCCCAACAGAAAGCTCTGCCCTCTCATTAGCAGTAGAACATGAAAAGAGGGGAAGGGAGGTTGCCTCTCTCGTTTGGTTTCTCCAGAAGCCAAAACCTCACATTGGTAAGCTCAACCCACCAACTCAGGAGGCAACCCCACACTTAAGACACTTCTTTCCCTAGTCTGAAGCTTTTTTCCTTGCTTGTAGCTCCATGGACACTCATCCCGTGTATCTGAAACTTCCTACAACATTAATGCAAGTAATTGATACAATTTGCATTAGCACAGGCCATCATTAAGCAGCTTGCCTATAATGATGACAGACAAGTACAACAGTGATAAAACATTTCAGTAAAGCAAAGATGCAGTATGTTAACTGCCAAAATTAATTCACTTACTAAACATGTATGTATAGTGCCCTGTTCTTGGCTTGTCAAAGGGCATTCCACCCTAAAATGTGTATATATATATGCATATGCTGTGCCCTTCCTCCGCTGAAGAATTATTTTATTCTATATATAAATCATTATTAATGGTGTACCCGATACATAATCATAAGTAGTGAGATATTTAATGTGCGTTTTTCATAGTCCCCAGACTTCTGATCTTTGTACATGAAAGACAGTACTGAGTCCTAGTTAAACTCATAACCAAGAACGTTGTCATTAGAAATTGTATGGAAAAGTTCAATACATACACATCCTATTGCCCTGTTGAGCTGATGGAAGAGCATGAACTCTTCAAAACCTAAGTATCTCACCTTTGAACAAATTTTTGAGGGCTACTACATAATTCATTTCAGTCTGTAAAATTCAGATGAGAAAGGATAGTTATATCACATCTTCCCACAGGTATCTCCAGTTAACCACTTGACTGCCTTCTTTCTTTCCCTCTCTATCTTTTTTGTCCTCTCCTTTTCCTTACCTTATTCTTATGGCTGTTCTACACTGGGAATAATCTGATAATCATAGTTTGTTGTTATTGCTCCCCTAGCAGGCACTGCATTTCAGAATAAAAGTGGCTTTCTTTATAGAATGGAATTTCCGTAAGGAAATGTAAAGAATTACCCTGGTTTACTTATAGTTTACAGGTGTAACTATTCAGAGTTCCTTTACCAGTCAGTTTACCTGTATAGATGAACACCTGACCTTCAGATCTACATCAGTCTTAATGTTATACGACACAGAACAAACAAGTACATTTAGATTATACAGAGAAACTACATTAGTACTTTCAGATCAAATGCTTGTCTATTTTTCCAACTGTTAATTGATACAGTAAGAGATATTACCTCTCTGCACCAACTTCGCCTGCTGGCATCCCTAGCCCATCACAAAACTAACAAGAGTGGCCTGCAGTGACGTGCCTGCAGTGAGCTGCCTTGCAGGACCCAAGGCTTTCTCACATCATGCTCCCAAATACACCTCCAATGCCCACTCTCCTGTCCCCGCTGTGTCACTTGGTTGACTGATGTCCCTTCTCCCATTTGAGTAACATGCTCATACGGCAGTTGCAGGGGAAGGAGAAGAAGGCAGAGATAAAAACCAAGAAGTGCAGAGCACGTAACAGACAGAGCTCTCCCTGAATTTGCTAAACCTTTATTAAACCTGATGCCTTTCCAAGTACCAGTGCATCTTTATGTATTTTGGTCTTATTCCCTAGTGCCCCTTTCCCTTCCAATACTTCTTACTCCCTAAAAGGCACACTAAATGTGTGCAGTTTTTGTGCTCTCTGACCTCTCCATAGCATTTTTGCCTTGCACATCCACTCTCACTACCTGCTTTCTCATTTGTCATGACCATTGGCAAAACGGCAGAAGAACCAAAAATCTATACAAATCTATTGCAATACAGACATTTTCTGAAACCAGTAATCTCATAGCACTACAATAAACTGTTAATGGATGAGCAAATTTAATGGTCCACTCCCATAAATTGGGTAATTTTTCTTAGATAAAAGCAAGACATATAATTAGAAAAGGGAACTAGTTACTTGTAATGAAAGAATAATCAAATCACCATTAAAAGGACATTAGCTACATTTGTCTTAATTCTAGGGGTCCTCCTGTTGCCTCCAGATAGGGGGATAAAATTTACTTGACAATCGGAGTGACTTTTTCCAGTCCTGTCTATTCATGTAAAAGGGGACCTTTTATCAAACTTCAGCAGAGTGAGTTGCATGTAACTGAACAAAAGCCATTAAAAGGCTATTTGCTTCATTTCCATAAGAAAAAGACACACCTCAGCTTTGAGGGATACTATGAACTCCAGCTGGCTCCTGTCCTCCCACTTGTAAGTCACACTTGTAAGACAGAGCCAGAAATGAAAATAAAAGAGAAGCCCAAGGGAAACCTGCAAAAGCTTTACCAGCTAGACCAGTGTAGGGTATTCCTGGAGAGGAATCCCATATGGGACTCCATCACACGTGTCTCTTGGCAGTTGCAGCACAGTGAGGTCCCAAGGCTTTGGATTGATGTCACAAGAGATTCACTGGACCTGCTTAGGACCAAAACAAACAAACCTGCATTTTAATGCCAACAGCACAAAAAAGGGAATGGTTCTGTTTAGTCAGCATCCTCCCTCCTTCCCTCACAGGCCATCAGGAGGAAAGGAAAGCTCTCTGAGGTAGGGAGATGGCTCACCCAGGTAACATAGGTTCGACTCTGTTCTCCAGACCCTATTCCACTCTTCAGTACCACATGCCACAGAAGGAAAGGATGTAGAGAAACCCTGTCATGTTCAATAAGGTTATATATACTGCACCTCCCAAAAAGAGGAATCTAATACCAATTACTGCAATGGTAGGAGGGAAGAAAGAGTGTCAGACAAAGGCTGAGACACTACTATCAACCATGATCCGTAGCTGCCTCAGCACATGAGACTACAGCAGCATTTACCTTGCAGCAGATATCAATATTAATCAATACCATCCTTTACAAGCAACGACCAAACTACTCCCAGCATGGAGATACACTTATCCTGAAGCCAGTTAAACCAGACAAATGGTACTCAGCACCAAAACTAAGGTTCAGTACCACCCTCCCACACTGACAGTCGCCTTCCTAACCCAAGGATTCCTTGATCCCTCTTCGCCTAGCAGAAGAAAACTATTTGCATGAAACAGCACCCACCATCTGCTACACATTCATCAGCATCTTCAGAGGCTTGTCCTCCCTGGAGCAATTAGTTTACACCAGTCATGAACAAGCCATGCAAGTATTTTCAAAAATTTAAGAAGTCCTGTGGCTTCCTCACAGCACAGTATTGACACAATATGGAATCAGGCTAACATTTAAAGAGCTTGATCCCACTGATTCACAGTTATTTGTCACTTAACTGGACTCCGGTGATGCTTTAGCCTCTTACATGGGTGACTTTCTATTTTTAATGTAAGAGTGCTCATGCCACCCTCTAGCACCTTTAAGATATGAACATAAAATACAAGGGTAACAAAAGATCTTATCCTTTCATTCCTAAGTCCCCCAACCAAGTGCAAGATAAACAAATTTAAGTAAATCTAATTTTTATCTAGAAGAGTTATGACCACTGGTTTAGTACCACTCCAAAGGCTTAAATATGGATCAGTCTATAGGAACACACTTAGAACGTTTTTCATGTTTTAGCTAAAATGGTTTAGCTGTTTCTCACAGAGAAAATCAGAGGGAATTCCAGTTTTGCCCAGGATGACACACTTTATTACAATTTTATCAAAGAATTCCAACACCTGCAACCATCAGAGTGGAGCCTTTAAACTCTTCAAGAAGATGGCCAGAGGGAAGTTAAGCGTTATGCTGGTTTCACGGAAAACTAACAAAATATGGAAAACATAATGCGAAAACTCAGTTTTAGTATCCTCAGCTAACATCTTAAAATTTGCCTGCAGAATTTCCTTAAGACTCCAGCTCTCATATAAGACTGCTAAATGTCTAGGCCTCCTAAGCAAGTCTTCTTCTCTGCCCAGAAGTCTTAGTAGAAGTTGGAACAACAAAAGAAGGGCAGAGGGTACAGATACAGAAAGAATGACAGCAGGAGAACAAGTGCACAGGCAGGAGCTGAGCAGAAGGCAGGAATCAGAAGGGGATGAGATGGGATAGCAGTGTAAATTAGGGGGCTGATAATAAGGAAAAGATTACAGGAACTAGTATGGGAGGAAAAGAGAAAAGTCCTTAACCACCAGAACACAGGGCCTTAATAAACATGAAATATGTTCTCTTGCCATTAAGTGAACAGACACGAGACTAGTTGTAAAGAATCTCCATCCCACTCAAGGCAGGACACAAAATGAGTAAGTTTTTCTACTGCTACCCACGACAGGACTATTTCAGATAGTTTAGGAGTATGCTGCATATCCAAAGAGCTCACTCATACTGTTGTTCAGTGGCAGTCTGGGTAAATCCCTGGACAGAAGTCTGCTTTTGGGAGTTCTTTGTGTGTTTACCCTCATTCACAGTGCTGTATGTTTGCTTTGTGAGATGCCACTTTGACCTGCCGTGTACCTGTTGTACAGATGGTAGGAAGGAAGCCCCTGCCTGTACCAGCTCAACCTCCTCTGCTGTAGAGATGGAAAGCACGTGACGGAGGGGGCTGGATCTGCTGGGAAAAAGCAAGAGTCTTATAGCAAATAACAGAGGCTCTAGAAAACTGTCTTCTAACTCTGTTGTAAAGTTCACATATAAGTCTGAGGAATTTGCATTATATATATTCCTCATTTTTCTCCCACACCCCAATTGAGTAATTCGTGGTGTGAGCTGCTAAGATGCTGAATGTGAGTAGGTGCATCTGAAGTCAGTGGGAGGTGGACTTTCTGTACATGCAAAGTAGCATAAAGCATTTACCTCCCTGGAAATGAAGGTCTTTGATATAGTATTTACCACCTGGGAAATTAAGGTCTTAAATTTCTTCATGTAGGTAACCAGAAGTGTTGATGTTTTTAATTTCCTGCACACAAGACAAAATAATGCCAACCATTTCATAGTGGTGACAAGGGTAAAGTCATTAACGGTCAGTAAGATTATAGCACTCCTGAAATGCTCTAAAGGAAATTATTTTTTTTTATTCAATAAAGGATAACATTATGCAGTAAACTGTACATTAAAGTATACATGGACTAAGCAGGTGTAAGAATATGGAATAAGCAATAAAAGAAACAGAGAACTGGAAAGCTTCTGGAGCTCAGTCTCCTGCTGTCTCAGGCAACTACATCACATAAGCACTTCCATAAACTCATCACGTTCTGCTTTCAAAGCAGGTGGGCTTCCTGCCCTCAGCACAGGCAAACTGTCTCATGGCCTCATTGCTCTGAAAATCCTAAATTTTCTAAATTCATCAATGTCCATTTTACACACATTTGTCTTCCATTTAAACAACAATTCTACATCCATGCCATTCACTCTTCTTTTTAGACAACATCCAATCTCCTCTTAACATTCATTTTTCTAATCTAAACAGAATAAATTCTTCAAGCCCCCTCTCAGAAAAGCTCCCCAGAGGACAACATTCCTACTTAGCAATAGGGTTCTTCTGGGAAAATAAGCTTATGGCTGAGTGATTAAAAAGGGTATTGTAGGGCAGTCTTATGGCATGTAAGCCCACAAGACCCAAGCCTGAAAAGCAAGCAGTGCAGGGCGGGGTCTGAAGCCAGATGCACGCAGGCCACTCAGCTGCTCTGCATACATACATCAGAATCTACGTGGTGCGTGCGCTCCAGTCGGCGTCCATCACACTGCTCTGTGCACACCAACTGCTCTGCTCAGCACTTCCCGACTTTTAACATGGTTCTGCATTTCTTAACGCAGTCTCTCAGTAGGTGGGAGAGAGACAGGAACTAAATGTTATGAGGGTAATTCTTAGTATCTTCCCGTTTTCTGAGGTGAATCAGTGAAGGAAGTAGCCTCAATTAGGTCAGCTGTCCTTCCTCAAATAAAACACACTCACCCGTGCCTTATAGGTGGAATAGTTGATTGAGACGTGTTAATAAAAAGGGTTTTGTTATGCAATCGGTCAATTTCGATCTTTACTTCAAATGAAGATAATTATTAGGGACTAGTGAAAATGAGAACATATCCTCCTGGCAAGGAAGAATAAACAGACATCCTAAAACTGTACCAAGTTACCAAGAGGTAACTTCTGGGGGAGATTATTTAACACAGTATTAAATAGCAGTTTCTGAGTTTCATTGAATTTGAAAAGGTTGTTATTGATAGCTTTATTTTTTTTAATAAAGGAATGTTTCCCAAACTCAAATGACAAGGAAGAGTGGCTTGTTCACAGCATAGCTCAAATTTCCATGTACATAGTCCCAGTCCTAGTCCAAACATAGACGAAGAGCTTTCTGAGTTGAGACAGTAACAGCCTGAGGTTGATTCAGAGAATTCATCATCCCATCGGGATGCTGAAGTTCCTCAGTGTGACTATATTTGGTGATGCTGAAAGCAAAGGTGAGAAATCTCACCACTTCACGCAGAGACTTGGTACTGCACAGACAATGGAGAACCTGACCTCGCCTGGGCCCAGACGCATCTGACCTCATTTTGCATGGCAAGACCAACAGCACAAACCCACCGTGTCCTTACCACATCCTCTGATGCTCAGGCAGCGTGAGTGCACGCACAGTCATGCACCCACTCGGCCAACGTTAGGGCCATGGGTGCCTCACCCTTATCCAGTCACGGGTGGGTAACACGCTACTATTGTATGTCATAGCATGGTCTGACCTCTAGAGAACTAAGGTAAACTCAAGAGGAGGAAAACAAGTAAATACACTGATAATTTCTTATGGGAAATGCTGCCTTCCCGCGCTGGGGCCCCGGGAACACGTCCTCGGGAATACGAAGCTCCCCAGTGCCTGTACGACACCCGGCACCCCCCGGCACCCGGCGGCGGCAGCACCCGGACTTCGTCCGGCCCCGCTCCGGAAGGGCCGCACGGCCGCTCCAGGCCCTGCCC